>CM074282.1:9682489-9772489 GCA_037194245.1 Opsariichthys bidens
AGAAACATTAAGCATGCATATCTACACTTTCATATTGCACTGTGCACCTATGAAAAGATAATTATGATTTCTTAATGAGATTGCAGTTATCAACTTGCATTAGGACTTATTAATGCTTCTCTGAGGGAAATGCTAATAAAGTCTTGGAAGACGCATAGTGAATATAACTGACTGTCATTAATCGCTCTCTCTGTGGGCATTTGGTAATTACTTTGCTGATTCCATCAACATAATAACACAAATATGAACAATAAACAACATGGGCTAGCTTAATTGTATGCTAAATTATGTTAATCGCTTAGACTAACTAGTGCATCAGCCATTTTGAAGGCCTCACAGGCTCTCTGCACTGCTCTTCTCATTTGGTCACACAAAGACCTTGTGTGCTCAGCAACAACTTGTCACCTTTCTGCATGTCATTCTGTATTAGTGTATCTGCATCGCTTGAGTGGAACTAAATGAATGGGACCATTCTTCCTGTTCCCCTGGCATCCCAGACAAGACATTCCTATGTGAGGTCACACATGCAATTGTTTGGTCAACAAGTAGGGGGCGTCAAGTATTGATCACTCAAACAGGACAAAGGCATTCCGAAATAATTTAGAAAGGAATGGTCAGATGATAGCAACCTGCTTGACATTCTGTTGATGAATTCTGTTTGTGTACGGATGATAATCCCTGCAAACTTCTTTCAATTGAGCAACTGAGTTATTTATCAAAAAGAGCATGTTGTTTGTTAATAAAAAATTGTATTTATGGAATCTAGCACATTTTTCTTTTTAAATCGATTATGATATGCCCTTTATTAAAGGATTAAATTGTGTGTCGTCAGACATGGACAGTGAGTGCTGCAGTGGTAGTAGCTTGACTGAAATCTGCATCACAGTGTTTATATTAAATCATTTTTTACCAAAATGAATTCATTTTCAGGAGGAACTGCAGATATGTTGTCATGGTAACAAACTACATATTATTTTAATGATGAGATCTGTTTACTTTACAATCCTCTGCAGTTTAATTTGATGTGATAACTCAATTTTCTTTTGGAATAGTTATGAGACACATAAGTAAACATGCCGTATGAGTAACTATTGAAACTATATTCGCATGAAATCCCACGCAACACCTTTACAGGAACAGTAAAAAGTTTGGACAAGTCTACTTTTTCTTATTTTTTACAGTTACATTTAAGCATGCACTTAATTTTCATACTACATGAAACCTATCAGTGGTTTCTGTCAACAAAAGAATAAGAAAGGCTGTCCAGTTATCAACCATAAAATAATTGTCAGCATTTGACACCAACTAGTTTTCAAGGTTTCAGTGGAATCATCTTCAAATTATAGACCAAAACTTCCAGAGCATTGTAGTTTGTGTAACACATATACCTTTGTTTTGGGGTATATATTTATATTGGCTTTATAATAACTTGGGATGGTTTTGATTTTATTTGTGCATTTCTTTTTTTATTGTCTGTAAATAAACCCATTTCACTTCACTTCACTCATTAGTTTAAAAATAGCAAAGAGAATAGCTGACAACCTACAGGAGGAACGAGGTAAATGAGGTAAAACACTTTGTTTCGTACTATTAAACAAAGTGTCGATAATCATGCTTAGAATAAAGCATGTCACAAATGCTACCCAACAAACACGACGCCGATTTAATTGCACATATTGGACAGGTCAAGCCTACTCTTGTCAAAAACAACAGAATACCAGTCGCGTGATAACCGTGCAGCACATAAATTGTGCTGTTGCTAGGGCAACCCCGTCCGTAGGGGGCCCATTCCCACAGAAACAAATCACGCTCCTCTCTGCTCTCTGCTATCGCGAGATTCCTATTAGCGAAGCGTAGCAGCGGTTTGGAGTGACCTCATCAGCAGCTGCAGCGAGAGGCGGAGCAGCAACTTTTGTATGAACTTAGAAGTTGAATAATTGTGAACGAGACGCTGAGGCCAACGGTGCTGCTGCTGGAGTAGCTACGACAATACGCTGCAAAATCTCCCGCGACAAACGGGAAAATAGCAGGAATAACGGCTGCACACAGACTACACTTGGCTGGCGATTATAACGAGGCGGAGAGAAGCTTGTGTCGGACTTTTATCGGAAGATTTTGTGGGAGAAGAGACCGCACGAGAGCAGCGGGAGACGGAGAGGGGAGAAGGTGAGTTCGTAACATGTCTGTGATTTAACTGTCCTTGCCAACTCCCAACAGTGCTAATATGTATGTAAAGGGGGCCACGGATGTGTTTTCTCGAAACAAATCGCCTTTGTAATCTCTAAAATGCCCGCGTTTTATCCCTCCAGCCAGTAGCGACGGTTAACAAATGATCTCGACTCACCTGATTATCAGAGTAAAGCGAGAATCGATCAGAAAGTTGCAGTGAAGGCGGTCATATTTTGATAGATCTTAGCTGGCAGATTGTAAATATATACATGTCGTCCGCTATGTCGTGATTATTTGGTCTCAGTTTGATAAACAAGATGGTGTAAGGTAAAGATGGTGAGGTTATATCGAATAGTTTTGCTCTTAACTCCAGATGTGGGAAGAACGGGAGCCGTTCAGCAGTGGCAGACATGCAACTTTATAAACATGGATTGTGTGACACATGCGCATGTAATAATTAATGCATCAGACAGGGCGAGAATTTGACCAAATAGATAGCAACTTATGAAAAAACCTGATTCTACGTTTTTTTTATTAAGTCAAGTGTTGCGTGCAGGTCAAAGGAGAAGCACTTGTGTTTCAGTTCTGGGAATGTCAGTGAATTTTACAGTGTGATTTCCAGGTGTGAAAATGTAAATTAATGCCATTTTAAATGATCAGTAATATATGTTTTCTGTCTACACCAATTTCCAATTCTGTGAGTAGATAAAGCTTTTTTTTCTGTGTAGAATTAATTAAAAAAAAAAAAAAACTATACATTAATCACTGGAAAAGTTAATTAGTCAAAAAGTGTAGGAGAATTTTGAGAACAAAGGCTGTGTCTCAAAAACTAGTAAGTTGTTGCCAATTGGCCGTCACAGGCTCTTTCCAGAGACTAATACCTATGGAATCTGTTGCATTAGCTTCGAATCAAATCAGGTGTTCAACCAGAGGAGTCATCGGGCTGTAGATCACATCGCATTTATTATGCATAACATTTTGTCACGTCGAAATTGTGAGGTTTGTGTTGTAGGTTGACTAATGGCCCTTTGCTCAGTTTTCTCCCTGTAAGGGCTTTACTGATTTGTCATTTGCATGTCTTTTCTTCATTGTGTGGGTGGTGTGTGCTCACTGTGTATTGGCCAGGCTCTAAATGCAGTTCGTGTGGGGGTGGATTTGAAGAGCTGATCCCTGATTGAAGTGTTTTCTGGCATTCCCTTTTTAACTTTAAATGTATGGAAGATGCAGACCATCACAAGGTCTTAAAAATGACCAAGGAAGAACTTCTAACGGCCCTGAGATGTTGTGGTTGCCGTGTCCTTCGGCAGAAGTGCCACCATTTTTGTTTAGTCTTGAGTCAATCCGATCACTTTTAGACTTTTTCCGGTTGACCACCTTCAGACTTTCATTTTGTAGCTCTTAGATCCACCTGTGGAACAGCATGGATCCCATAATTCCTTTTTGTTTTATAGAAATACTGACATAATAAATGTCTTTGGACGTAAACAATGCTGCATTTATAAGCTGAGTTTGATAAAGTCAGTCGCAAGCAGATATCGCCCTACTGAGTGAAACTTAGTTAGATTTAATGTTTTCTTCCCTCAGCCTCTATCTAAGAATGCCAAGGATGCAGTTATCTGCAGGCAGTGTCGCATTTCCAATATTAAGTAGCCTATTGAAAGGGAGTGTGTAGGTGGACACGCACATGTTGTGAAACATGTAGAAAAGGAAATGTGCATGGGGAAAAAAGACGCCTGGGTGGATGATTGGCGGCAGAAGGATTATCAAAAAATTTTCACATGTAGAGTGCTCCAGATTCTATAGATACGATTGGATGAAGGTTTTTATCCTTGCCACGGGCTTAACAAATTATGTGCAAGTTTGTACATTTAACAGCTTCTCCTGTTGCTCTTCTATATGCTGTTGCTATGGAAGTTTGCTTAATCATGTCTGTTGTTTGGTTATGCAAGTATATTTGTCAAGATTTGGCAGGAGACAACCTCCGAATCTAATTCTGTAACAGATCTGCATCAGATGTAATACATCAGATAGTATTTAATAGTCCAATTTTTAATGCTCATCACGTCCATTGATCTATACGTATGTACACATGTACATGTATTATATAAAGTATGTTACAGTGGCTCATCCCTGGCTTTGTCCAGTCTTACGTGTACTATCTGAAGCTATTTATAATTGCACACAATCCAAATGCACATTGCTTTGGAGATCTATTTTATTAAAGGTTTGGCTTATGCACAAATTAAAATTCTGTAATTTTCTCACTCTCATGTTGTTCCAAACCAATAAGACTTTTGTTAATATTTGTAATACAAATGAAGATATGTTTGATATTCTTTCTTCCATTTGAAATTCCACACAACCAAAATTTGCATGCAGCCTCTTTATATTATCAACAGATTTAATTTATGCTTTTAATCACATGCCAACATAGATTAATGCACATTTACAACTGTTCAATTCATATGGATTACTTCTACAGTATCTTTTTGATGTGTGGACGTTTTGGTTGTGTGGACTTTAAATGAATGACAAAAATAATAAGAGAATATCTTAATTTGTCTTCTGTAGATAAACAAGTCTTATGGGTTTAGAACAGAATGAAGGTGAGGAAATGATTACAGATTTTTCATTTTTGGGTGAAAAATCCCTTTAAGAGAGTCAATGGAGATGAAATCCAAATAAGTGACCACAGGTGACAGTGACAGAAGCATTGTCACAAACAAGGAAAGGACATTTTTCCACCCATATTTATACATTTAGTCCATAAAGTACCTCTATGTTGTTGCATTACCTTCGAAATTTTGACCTATTCTTAAAAAGGTTGATTTTTTTTTTTTTTTTTTTTTTTTTTTTAAATTAGCCACTGGTGGTTTTAACCAGTACTAATTTCCAACATATTGTTCTGCCACCCCATTTAATCTCCAATCTTCCTGGAAGCAGCAGCTGTTGATGCTGATCTGATGAATGGCAAAGAAACAGTTTCAGAATGTATCTGCATTATAGCTGATATTCCCACCAACTGTCTCGCCATCTGCCTAACGGCGCTTGTTGTGTTTTGTGCAGGAGAGCAGAGATTTTCAGCCTCTTGCGCTAGAGAGGATGGGTGTTAACATGGCACCCAAATGCTGAAATTAGTATTGAAAGCGCCCATCTTACTTTTGGACTCAATAATTACAGTCCTGTCTCCTTTACCACTTTGGGCTCCATCTTAATGCGGGCTGTAGCCTCAGATTTATGCAGCCATTAGTCATGAAGACAGTCTTTTGAAAATTGAAGGTGAGAAATGAGAGCTGAGGAATTTTCGGTGCAAAATTCTTACCATGTTTTTGATTCATGGAGTTTATTAGAGACTCAGTATTGAGGCTTTTTGAAGTGATGTTTTTTCCTTTCAAAAATAAACCAAGAACCTAATGCCTTCAGTGTAAATTTGGCAGAACGAAACCTTTAGTCAGAATTGCGTGAAAGCGTTATCACTATATGGTGGTGATTCACCTTTCTATGAAAGTGAATATGATGGTAGATTTTTAGGCATAATGTCTTGAAGAAACCTCTTTAGGAGAATCTTTTCCCCTTTTTCATGATGAAATCACTCCATTTAATAAATGAGAGCTTGTCAATGTCATATTCTCATAGCCTTCCATGATTCTTTTTGATCTATTTAAAACCTAATCTCATTTTGAACACTGTCTTTTGGAACACCTTATTTGTATCGCATCCGCTTCCCTTAGTCATACTGCGGTATCCTAGTAACAGCTTTGCGGTTTTTCTTATTGGTCAACTAGTTCAACTATTCTTTGGAATCTGTTGTAATGATGTGGAATGTGCTCTGGCAGGTCTTCCTGTGTATTACATTTGTCTCTGGTCTCTGTGTGGCTTACATCCACACTGTAATTTTGGCAAAACATTAAGTCATTATATTCACTAATGACATCATCAGTGGCTTCAGACTAGCTAATAATTGACTTTTTTATTTTTAAGTGATGCATAAGCCTGAATATTCATCAGTGAGGATTTGATGGCAGTGATGCTTTAAAATCATATGTGTAGATGAAATTATTAAAACCATTAGTCTCTTAGATTATTTTATTTTATATTGTTACATTATGCAACATACAATTTGTGTCATTTCAGCTAGTTTACAATAAACAAAGGGTGAGGCATAGAAGAGAATAATTAAGAGGCTTGCTATGCACAGAAGGGTACCCAATTCTTGTTATTCACTACCTGTTTTGCTGCTTTTCCTGAAATCCAATTGGGCTCTGGAGTTGGTGGGAGTGACTGCAGCATTTCCGGGTTCTGTTAGGAAAGGATTAAGGGAGAAGTGGAGCTTTGGAGCTTGGCCACTTTTTGTCACTCCAGGGTGGAATTGGTTTAAATTAGATTTTTAATCACGGACTCTGACGTTTGGACCTTAGAAAAATGTGCAATAACTGTGCCATTAGGACAGGAGTACAACAGCTTGTCACTAGGGTACAATTGCATCGGGGCTCCAGACTAATTTTTCCACTGGTTGCACTGGTGCTACCAACTTTCTCGCACCAGTTGGTCGCACCAGCACATGATTTGGTCGCACTTTCTTTTCTTTTTTTTTACTACAACATCGGATTAATCAATGCATGCTTGATGAATAGTCCTCTTAGTCTTAAATATATTAAATCACAGTGGCTGATGACCGATATAAATCTGATATACATGTATAAGTTATATTTATTTTAATTCATGTGTAATAAATTAGAAATATGAAAAGTATGAAAATTAAATTAATGAATATATATAAAGCCTTAATAATTATATATAAAACCTAATAAATAAATAAGTAAATATTTATTTATTTGTTTCCAGTGAAGCTGAACCGAAGTCCGCATTCATTTCACACGGATCGACTGTCACTCACAGAATACACGCGTTCACGCGGGCTACAAACACTTCAGAAAATCTCACTGTTGTATTCGAATAAATCTGCAAGGTCTGTGAAATTAAATGTTAATTTGATATTCAGAGATTTGTTTTATTATAGTTGTGTCTGTATGCTGGCTCGTCCTTTCAACCTGCATCCATGACCTCCAATCTTTGTTTTAAAGAATTCAGCTATTGACCTTTTTATAAGGCTTAATTCCTAAATTTCCTGAATTCCTAATTGGCGCGTTTCATCATCATTGAGCAATGCGCGTGAACGTTCGCTCTCTAGCGGTTAATAAATAGAACTGCATGTGTCTTGCGGAAGAACATTGTAGCCGGAACTACTTCTCTCTGTTTGTCTATGACGAGTCACGCAGGTACTGTGATAGTCCGAATATAAACACTTATTATAGGTGCACCGTAGTGATTCAGGATAAGACAAAAACACAGTTTGGAAAATGGATTCATGACATACTCATTCATTATATAAATTTAGTTCATTTTGGAAACAAAACCGTTTCGGACGGCAGCAGCTGCTGCTGATACCTCGTTCTGTTACACACGCGCGAATAACATGATCATGCTCTCGCACAAATGCGACCACTTAAATTTTTACTCGCACATCCTCAAAAAATGGTCGCATATGCAATGTAAGTAAGCAGGCTATGCATGTTAGCTGGTTGACCTCACCTTGCAGCAGTTTTTATTTTCGCAAAGTAGAGGCAGGTCCGTTTGTTTTAATTTGATTTGGGTTACTGAGATTTACTTAAGAACTTCTTCACACACAATTATGCTATCTTATTTTATTTAGTGGTAATCTGCTTATAATGATCTCTAGCCTATTGTGATATTGTTAATGTTTTAATCCACTTTCAGCTGTAGTGTTTATGTGAAATAAATCTGTAATGGATTTGCACCAGGGCTAAGTGGTTTTGTGGTTAAGGATGTAGCTGTGCTAATAGACTTATAAACTTTGTGTTGGCAGCAGTCTATTTTCAGTGCTTTTTCTTGTTCTTTGTGTGTGTGGACATTGCTCTTTATCTTTGATATGCTGATATCAGCAGAACTTCTGGCTGACCCGATCCGCTCTTCCTGGCTCTCTTGAATTAAATGTATTGCCAGGAAACAGAATATCTCCATGTGAAATCAATTCAATGTCATATGTAACTCTGCTTTCGTGGCAGTCTGGTAGCAACATGGTTTTTCTTGAGCGAAAACTTTCTCAGGTTAGAGAGCATATTTTTGAAATAGAATATGCTAGGTCTTCCTAATACATTTTTAAAGGACAAAAAGGTTAATTACAGACATTACAGGGTTTTTAGAAGCACTATTGTATATGTGCAAGTTAGATTTTGTGAAGGGTGAATGCTTTAAATTAATAATAATATATTTAAATACTTTCACTGCAATCAGCCATGACTATAATTGACTGGTTCAATGACTTGTTATATTGTTTCAGATTGAACTTGAGTTTGACACCGATTCATTGCAAAGACTAACTAGCTAACAGAAATTTTAGACGTATGTCGTGCTAAGGTTGTTGTTGTGTAACAACAGAAAGATGCTGTATAGCTGTGCAGGAAACACTGGAATATACGGTAGATAAGAAGTCTGATAACTGCATATAGATTAAAATAAATTTCCGATGGCAATTCGATTTTCTCAAGTTTTATTTTTTGCATTTTTAAAACAATTTAAACTCTTGTAACTTTTCCGGCAGGAAATATGCTGGACTGTTTTTAAAAGGTGTGAGCAGAGGGCCATGGTTGAGGCTGACGGTGTGGAATGAGTGAGAGGGATCTGGACTCAATAGAGGTGAGGTCATTCATTCGAGCTGTATAACAAAGGCCAGCAAACACAGGAACAATCAAATGTGCATGCCCCAGTACCCTCTGCATCCCCTGCCACACTTTCGTGTGCGTGTGAATTTAAGTTCTCTGTGACTCAAAGCAAACATTGTCACCAGGAAGTGAAGGTTAATGATTGTTTGGGTGAAGAGAAATTATATGCCATGTATCTTTTTTGTCAAACGCATGTTCGTTCTAACCGGGACGTGCTGTTTACAGGTGTTTCCATATTGTTCTGAGAGAATTTGTAGGTTTTATACAGTGTTCTTGCTGGGTTAGTCTAATTTTGAGCACTTTAGTCTTTATAAGAACACAAACATTCTGTGGATAATGCATCCATATTGGTGAATACCTCCATGAGCATTTCCTCTGGTATTTTATTCTGGGAGCGTCTGTTTTTACATCGTCATTCAGAGGATTTGAAAAGAGTGATTCACTCTGACAACAACCTGCTTTTGGTGCGCTCTCATTCAAAACAAGTGGGCCGTTTTCATTTGGGTCCAGTGAATGATTTGACCCTGCTTTGATCAGAGCATTGGAAAGGTGTCTATAAAGCTGCCATTTTGGAAGAGCACTCACTCACATCTTGTGATCAGCTCTTGTGGTTGTGATCTCTACTGCTAGTGTTACTTCAAAGAAGATCTGTCATGCAAACAGTTTTGCCCAGTACCTGAACCATGAATCAATGCCCTACAAGAGCTACGTTTGGAGTAATTGCAAGGAAAACTCATTGAGCACTTTAACTCATTGTTTGCATCTGTCATTGCCAAAGATAGTTATGCAGTGGAACAGTAGATTACAGTAGAGTAATAACATAAATGTGAACAAACTTTTTTATATTCAGTGTTTTTTTGTTTTTTTTACATTATATTATTTAAAAAAAATTTAATATTTAAAATTTATTTATATATATTATATTATATTATATTAGGGATGCATGATATGAAAAAATGTAACCAATACTGATAATTAAGTCCTTCTCATTGCCGATACTGATATAGAAACCGATAATCAATAAGTTAATATTTTTATATTATAATTTCCATATAATCTGCAGTTTGTGCACCCTGGAGAATAGAAAATCTAAGATGCACTGATGAAACTGATATAATAGCAAACATCAGTCCTGATTCATCAAATGTTTTTATTTTTTGTGTAAGGCACCACAATGCTTAGTAACAGAAATGGTTTAACAGAACTATGACAGAACTAGGTTTATCTGCACTTAACAAATTTATATACAAGCATTTCGTGCATAACAAAGAAATACATCTATTCAAACTTTAGAGGATGAGGAAGGTATATAGTCACGTTTTTCAAATACATAAATAAAATGCATGAACATTTGTCATCCTCGGAAAAAAAAAAAAAAATTAAGAACCAAAGTGCATCCTCAACAAAAGAGCATAGGGCATAGTTGAGATTTCTCTGAAATTATGTAGTTTTTATTTAGTTCTCTTCACTGTCAGTTCTCTCGCCTCTGGAAAACGTTTTACAATTTTCAAATGCCTACTGAATGGGGACATCGACGCTCCGTGTTTTAGGCTTAGTGCTAGTAACTGCCGCCACGGCTGCTTCGTATTCTTGTAAGGGGCCATTCACATATCGCATCTAAAATGCTTACATACCGCTTTCTCCTTTTTTTCCAAATCACTTGCACTACATTGGCATTTGTCGTTGCTATGCAACCATGAACAGATGCCACGGGAGCGCAAGGACTTTGGAAAGGAGAAAACGGCGCGGCCGCACTTTGCACGTATATTGCGCGTGTTTTTAGATGCGATATGTGAATAATACAGCTTTGCCGCATTGACAACCTTTCACGTGAAGTATAAGATTTGTTGTGTTAACTTGATGCCTTTTTTCCTCCTCTCTGAATCCTTGCTAAACATGCTTTGCGAATGGCATTGTCCTCCTCTGCCACCAAGAAATCGGCGAAGTGTTCAGAGATAACCTTTTAATGAGTGCGACACAGTTTTAAAGCTGCAGTCAATTGCAATCGGAAAGTGGATGAATCTCTGATAAATGATTTACCAGCCAGCATACTTTATCGGATGTAGTCATCGAATTTCATTTATTTGTTGGAGCAATAAAAAAAACTTAATTTTCACCCATATCGGCCGATAATTTATCGGTCTGATAAATATCGTGCATCCCTAATATTTATTTATGTGCATGTATGCATGAATGTATGTATATTATATTTTTAATTCAATTATTAATTTGAGTTTGTAATCATTGTTGCTGTTTTTTTTTTTTTTTTTTTTTTTTTTATAAATACCCGGCCAGCTGTTCTGAAGTTCCAGTTCAGATTTCCAAATGAACATCTGATGCAAAAGTAAGCTGTAGACGGGAGCAAACTGCTAAATAAAACTCAGAGCAGTGATTGATCAAATTTCATTTGTTTACCTCCCTTGGTTGATTGTAAGTGTGTTTACTCCCTGTTGAATACATTTACTCTGTGGCTTTGCTGCTTTTTTGCCCCAGAGTTGTGAACAGATGTGTTTGTGTATCTGACTATGTGGTTACTGTAATTCAAAAACCACAGACAGCAATAAACAGGATCTCACAGGGAACTCATTGTTTGCTGCGAGGGTAATGCCTTCAGGAAAGTTTTGTTAAGGCATTTTCTCAGAAAATGAGAGCCACTTAACCTAATAGTCATTGGAGTTTTAAAACTGCTTGATGAAATTGTACTTATTAGGAACTGAGTTTATGTATCTATATGTGTGTGCTTATCTTCAACATTAATAGAATCAAACCAAAAATTAAAGTGTTACTGATTTAGGAAGTGCTTTGACAGTATCCACTGGGCTTAAGACTAAGGATTTTTTTTTCTATTGGTCAAGTTGGGCTAGTGGTTCATATTTTCACTGACCCCACCAAAAAATAAACTAGATAAAAATTGTTTCTCGATTTAAAAAAATCCTTTCGCTTCAGGTGTGTAAAGCCAAAAAAGACATTGCAAATGAACAAAATCTTGCTAACCACACTATAAATTTAGTCCATATTAAAAAAAGTCTCGCAAAAGGGTTTTTATTTTAGAAACTGCATGGTGCAAAAAGTGCAAGTTGCATGTGAAATTAAAAGCTAGCACTTATTGCACCATGCAGTTTATTTAAAAAAAAAAGCTATACTTTTTTATTTATTTATTTTTTTTTTAGCCTTGACTGAACCCCCCTCATTCTAATAAATAAGCCACCAAAATTGCTGATAATTTAAATAATTCTTCATTCCAACTTTGATACAACAGCAAAAACTTCTAGCCTAACTAATAAAAAAAATGTATTGAAGACAAATGAGAGCAATTCCACGCAAATGTCAACCTTGCTATGAAAAATTTAAGTTATCATAAAAAAATCAAAACCCTTTCTAAGTTGTCCATTTGGATCTGTATTTTATTGTATTGATGTGCTGTCATGTAAATTTTAAGTACATTTCTGTTAATTCACCTCAGATAAGGTGTGCACAGATACTAAAATTTCTTTTTTTTTATACAAACCAATTTCATGCTTTAAAAAGAGGGATCAAAGACTCATTTAATTATACTTTTTGTTGATAGTATGGATGTTGCAGAAAGATGGGGGCATGACTGAGATATAAATACACTCACTTTGTTATAACTGCATTTCCCTTTAAATTTATGAAGGCTATATTTAGGAAATCACTCGACGCTAAAGTGCTGTGTCACGTCCGTAACGATTTAAAGAATAAGTTTATATTGTATAATCATTATTATTACAATTAATTTGAAACTTTATGTACAAAGCCAAAAAATGTCCATTCTAGTTATGATTGACAAATCATCTCACTTAATTGGTCTAAACAACCTAATTATGCGTTACGGACGTGACCGTTACGGACGCTTCATATTAAATCATGCATGATTTGACCAGCGCATATTTGTTTAATTAATTAATTAATTTATTTATTTCAAGCAATATAATGACACATAACAAAGGCAATCAAGAAGTATTCTGATTAAATCAATACGAAAAGATAAATTCATCAACTTTACAATATAAATCGATCTATTGCTTGAATCTATATGCTTGAAATGGAGTGGAAAGAAGTCAAACTTATTTAAACTCACCTTGGTCTTTCATCATTTTACTGTTAAAAAACCCCCACACATATATTAAATTGATCTCTATTACTGTACATCAGAACTTTTTAGAAATCAATTAATACTACCATATAGTACCATAGAGTGTGCGTGTGCGTGTGTGAGAGAGAGAAAGAGAGAGTGAAATATGAGACGCGCCTTCTGTGATGACTCACTTACTTTCCCGCGCATGCCCTCTGTGGTCAAAGACAGTTATTTCTCATTGTGATTTTGATAACATTTCAATTATTATTTCAATGCATTGGCTAATTTTGCAATAATGTGGCTATTTTAAAGTACGATTGCGCATTCAACAACGCAAAACGGGTATAAACATTGTGATTAGTTTGACACAAAACATAATATATTGCGATCATTGTGACACGATTGCTTTTTTGCATGCAAAAAAAAACAAAAACCGCTCTCCAGACTGTTACAATCAGACAGCGTTTCAATTCACTGACGGGACTGAGGGGAAACTGAGGGGAAACTGAGGGGAAACTGAGGGGAAACTGAGGGGAAACTGAGGGGAAACTGAGGGGAAACTGAGGGGAAACTGAGGGGAAACTGAGGGGAAACTGAGGGGAAACTGAGGGGAAACCGGTGCTCTTGACTCCGGAGAATATCGATATGATAAAATGCATATATAATGATTATGTATCTAAGCATTAGCAATTCCGTATCTTTCGGGGTCTAAAGTAAACACCACATTATCAAGCATATCATGCCCGAATTGAGTTTTGAACATGCTCACGTGCCGGTTACAGTTTAGCAGCATGAGAGATATGCGTGAACTAATCTATAACACGGTGATTTCAGTTTAAATTTGATTAATTGTGCAGACTTACCTACTGATGTCTCAGATGTTTGTTGTTTCAAATAAAAAGAGAGACACAAAAAGGTCTCTGTTCAAGTTTTCCGGCGTCAGCCAAGTGATGGTTTCGGAACGGTCACGTCCATAACGGAAAGACGTCACGTCCGTAACGTCCGTTTTTCCTCATAAATGGAAAAAATTTAACTAAAATAAAATAAATAATTTATGTTCTATAGAGAGCCGACACTCATCCATTCGGTTGGTATTATTTCTTTTGGCTTGTGCATTTTAATTCACAGAATTTCAACAAAGTATATTGTCTCCCACAAACTCGCGTCTTTTTTTGTCACGTCCATAACGCATGTTTATTTCCCTCATTTTAAATATAAAACGTATGTGTAGACTGATATTTTTCTGATGTCTGTACTCCTTTATTAAGGGAGTATGGACATATAAACAGACATTTAAATATATTGGTATTAAATGCATTTTCTGAGAATTTATATTTTATGTTTTGACTGCAAATGTCACGTCCATAACGCTGGAATTGCCCATGAGTCTTCAGCAATAAAATAAGAAAAAATAAATCAATTAATAAACCAACCAAACAAACAAGCAACAGCTTAAATAAATGCAACCGAACAACTATACAAATGAATTGCTCAGAAAACTCAGCAGTACTGTAACAGTATTCAGGTACAGAAATTGAATAATCAAACGTAAAATAACATTGCATAGTGCTTACTGTATAATTTAAATATAGATTAATCTTCAGTTAAATTTTTTTTGTCCTTTGTTGTTTAACAGTAATGACACGGCAGTAGGAATATTAGTCTCCTGCCACTTTAAGACCTAATGCCCGGACCGAGATGGGGATTTTAACATAATTTTGAGTGAATTTGTCAGATCAAGCGTGAAGATGTGAAAGAGAACCCAGTTGTGTGCTGTCTGAGAAGCAGCTTTCTGGGCGTGTGCTTTGGATATGTGTGCGCACAGTGCACGAGTACCAAATTGAGTTCTCTTTCTCGTCTTCTTGAGCTTGAATATTTAAACTGGCAAGGCTAAAAAACACGTGTAAATGTTAAACTTTAGTGATGCAGCACTGGCCGGATCGGGCAAGTGACAGTTCTGTCAGCTGCCCCGAGCGTCATTCACACTGGCCCTGGGCCATCGGGCAGTCCTTACTGACCCAATATCTTACCAACAGTACAACATCTGCAGATTAATCTGATGAAATTAATTTGAAAAATCTGGGGGGAATTTGAGTAAAAACAAGAATAATTTATGAGTTATCAAATTAAAAGTACAGGATTGACTCTCTCACTGCAGTGGCTCACTTTACAGATTACCATGGCAACTTGTGCTGCATATGTGTGGTGCTCCTGGGCAGATTAAGTACAGGTTTAGCTCATCTGAGCATAAAGTTCCTTGCATTCAGATTTCTTTTGTACTACACAGTAGACATAATGAAACTTGTATAAGATAGTTCTTGCAATACTGCGACACTCACATTTAATCTCACATGCTGAGAAATTAACATAGGACATTCCTCTCTGGATTAAAATTCTTACACTCTTTGAACTCCTGGCATCATTCTGATCTCATCATTCCCTCACAATGCTGGTCTGTTCACACAAAGTTGAATTCACCATGTCACCTGGTAGGTCTGTAAATAAACTAGTTCATTCAGTTCCTAAAATGAACTACTTGCCAAACCTAGCATAACTTTTGTTCATACTTTCACTGTAAAAATTAATTTTAGTGGTTAAAAAAGGCAGTTTTGGTTGTCAGAAATTCACGATATAAACAAGATGGCAATGTTTTAGGTATTACGGGATGCCCTATTGGTGCCTGTATATTTTAGAATTTAAGTTATAACGATAGATTCCATTAAGTGATATTGTTAATGTTAATATACCTATATACCTGAACTACCAAAATCTGCATTTTTTACTTAAAATGCGCTGGTAACCACCATAATTATACAGGTGGTAAAGTAGAAAGCCTCTGATTCATCATGTGAATATCGTATGTGGTCTGTCCATAAAACATGACCAGAGGGTAACACGCATGACATAAAAAATAAGGCATTAACTTAATTGCAGAAATGTAACGCAAAGCACCATAATGCACATTACTCATAACTAAAATCAGAATAAACAAACAAGATTATTTAGGTGTGGAGAGGGGTCCTTTTTTTTATCCAACTTTTTTTATTACAGAATTATAGAATTATTTTTGCCTCGTTCACCTAGCAACAATATCAAATCTTTTTAATAGATGACCTATCAACTAGCTTTTGTTAGATTGCCTCATATAAAAGCACAGTATAAAACTGAACAGGTCTGTGGTATAACATCTGGTGAAAAACATTTGAAAATCTGTTTCTCGTTCACTAGCGTTATTCCTAATTTCACAACACCTGCCTGACTTGCTCAGGTGGGGTGAAAACTGTGAAACAGCATCCTGTGTTTGTCTTGTTGCCTTAGAAACAATGATGCAGTGGCGGTAACGGCCTTGCTGTGTAATGATGGTAATTAGCAGTAATTTTCTCCTGTGTGCTTGCAACATTCCTCTGATCTCAATAGACGGCTCTAGAGGAGAAAATGTCTGTTGCTGAGCCTTCTGTAGAATTTGTTGAAACGATCAGAGGACTTGGAGGAACGTGAGCTCTGTTCCTCATATGACGTGTCATTAATGATGCCCATGAGTATTTCTCTAAGCAAGACAATATTGAAGACTTATTTTCTTCTTGCAGCAGAACTGCATAGAGATTTCAGGTAGAGGAAAAGCATGCTTGACCATCACTTAGTTATTTTTAAGTCTGTGCAGTGATTCATATCTCATTTTCGCTCTCCCTCACTGACTGAAAGAGTATAGGAAATGCATTAGTGGAAAAAGAAGCAGCACCCAAGACTTCTCACCTAGACACACACACATTCAGAGACGTTTAAGTGCAGCTACCCTGCTGCTCTCTGAACTTCACTCACATCGACCGGCGCTTGAAAACACAGTATTAAAAGACCCTATGTGCTTTTTTTGGCCCTAATGATAGATTGACATCCGAGAGTTGGAGTGATGTAACAATCTTTATAAAACGGATGGATGGTGGTTGATCAATAGTCTTGCTAAAATACATGTTCACCTAGTTACTGTAAATTTATGCACAACACCAATTAAATCAGCGATTGAAAATTTGGTCTTTTACTCAAATTCATGCTTTACTTTTTGTCATGACGTCCTCATTTATGTCATTTAAAAAATGTTGGCAATTGCGAATTCATGTTGTATATCAAACCTTGTATGTTTGGAAAACTTGACAATCCAATGAGTGCTGATTGCCTAATGCATACACAACAATGAAACAAATATTAACATCTAGCATATATTTGACTTGATCATATCAATCCATGATTTTTCTGAGTTCTAAACAGAATTCATGAGGTCTGACCTTTCTGGACAGGTGACTGTGATTGATTGGCCAGTGTTTGTGTTTGGGGTAAACACTGGTTTGGGGGCAAAAAACCCTCATTGATCACTATTGTTGCAATTTCGTGCTGCAATACAATTGACATGCTTTACCTTTAAATCGCGCATTTTCTAAAATGGATGTCTTCAGCAGCATAGTCATTTCGTCAACATCTCTCCTGCCAAGTCAGCTCACAGAAACAGCCATCTATTCAGATGAACTTCTTGTTCCTAGAGGCAGGGTTTACAGCATGCTTCTGAGCTGCCTCGTGTTCCTTCACTGTAGAGATGGATTGAAGTCCCTGCCCCCGCAGTTAATTGTTTTGTTTTGCATGGAGTAGCCCAGATGTCTGTAGTCAAGGAATGGCTTGACCCTTTCTTAGGATGTTAGCTGCATGGATGAAGGCATTTGAGAAAGGGCTTAGCAGCAGGCCTTTCTTTCAGTTTTTTTTTTTCGTGACACAAAGCCATACATCTGTCAAAGAATCACATGGCTTGTGCCCCGTAGACCTGCACTGCACTCAGAAGAGGGATTACCCAAGAGCCCAAGTACAACTTTTCTCACAGTCATTAAACATGCAGTTGTCAGTCTCATTTTAATTGCTTTAGAAACGGGAGAATACAGATCATGTCATTGAAGGTTTTAATATTCATCTTGCCTACACCAATAAATATAAATATATAGCTTATGAATATTACTGGCATTATGTGGTCTGAATTTTGCATTTTATTAGCCTCAGTTTTTTTTGTTGCTTTTTCCTTTCAGAATAATGTACGAATGCAGAGAAGTATTAAAATCTCTGCTGAAGATGTCAATCATACCTTGATGCATATAATAAACCCTATTTGAGTCTGACATAATTGGCAACGAAGTGGTGGCATTTAAAAAAAAAAAAGTAGTAAAGTTGCTTCATATATTAATAGAATACATAACTGATAATTACATAATTGATATTTTATATCCTGTTTGATAATGAAGCAGTTCACGAACAATCATAAACATTGCTTTTTCGGTGGACTTTGAAATTGAAACTTGAATTTGAGTCACACAATTGCACAGTTTCTGTCACAATCCAATTATGATATTGTGACGCATTACAGTGTATTGAATTGCGACGTATCACAATGTGTACTGTAGGGATGCACCGAAATGAAATTCTTGGCCGAAGCCGAAGCCGAATAATAATGAAATGCTTGGCCGAAGGCCGAAGGCCGAATACCGAATGCGGTGTTTCGCATTTTTTCCATTTATTTTGCCAATTTTTTCACCATTACAATAATTAAATAGTAAAAATTTGCTTTTTTACTATTTTGTGTTGCTTTTCAGAGAAATAAATCAAATAACAAAAATATAATTTCAAAATATTTAACACTGAACATTTTTTTAACATTCCAGCAGATATTATACAAACAAAGCACAATGTAACTTAAAATGAATAAATTAGTAAAATTAAAAAAAAAATTAAAAAATTATTTGGCCATCTTTGAAGCCCCCCCCTCTTGAATAGCCTATGTTAGGCCTATAACTGACTGCTGAAAGAATGTAACTCTGTATGTCTACAACAACAAATGTGCATTGAATAGTGCAAAAAAATGTGGATGAACCCACAACAAATAAATAACTGTCCTAGACATAAGCCTACTTCACATATCGCGCCTAATAAAGCGTGTAAAGCGCGGCCGCGTCGCTTCCTCCTTCTTTTGCAAGCGTTCGGGAGCTCGTGCTTCTGTGGCGTCTGTCGTTGCTATGCAACCATGAACTGTGGTTTCTGACGATGAGAAAGTTTCAGCAAGGGATACATTGATTTTTAGCCCTTGCTTTAGCTTTACTACTAGATATATTTATGTAAATGAGATATAACAACCCCCCTGTACAGCTATGATCAGCTGTTCGGCTGAGATTTCCATGTTTTGTTACGGAAAGGTCGAAGATGATCGGTTGGTTCTTGTCACATGACCTGCGGTGCGCTTGCGGCATTCTGAAAAGTTGAGATGTTTTCATCTCGCCGCGGCACAGGCGCGCCCGGAAAAAACAAGCGCGCCGCACCGCATGCGCGTCCCTTCCGTTTTGCGCGCGGTTACCGCGCACCTACATAAGATATAAAGAATATGCGCGCGGAAAAGACGCGATATGTGAACGTTAAAACATCATTAAAAACGTCATTGTTCGGCAAAATTTATTCGGCCTTTTTACTTATTCGGCCGAATACCGAAAGTGCTTTTTTTGGCTTTTTTCGGCCGAATAATTTCGGTTGCCGAACATTCGGTGCATCCCTAGTGTACTGTATCATGAGGTAGTTAGTGACCCAAGCTATCGTTGCTGTCCCCTGTTGTAGTTCATAAGATATTGCAAATTGACCATTTTATTGGTGTTTAACAGATTTTTGCTGGCTATACAGACTGCTTGCCAAGCTTATGAAAATTGTGCTTTGTGTTGCCTTACACAATTATGCAAATGAAAGGAAAAACACTCTAGGTAGGGAACTCTCTAGTAAATGAGTGTCCCCAGGGCAATGTGACATCACCCCTGCAGCTCCACTTGTTTGTCACAGAGGACATCATGAAAACAATAGCAGCTAAGCAAAAACAGCAGCAGCAGCAGGACTTCAGGCCTTGATAAAGGCTGAGCTTTAATTAGGCCCAGTCCATGGTAAGTGGAATGACCTAAAGCTTTCATTAGCATGACTCTCCTCCGGCTTCCTCAGGGGGTCTCCATCACATTGCAATGGTATCGACCACCACAGCACCTAGCCAACACTAAATTCTAGTACCATGCAAATGCATTTATATGGCTGTTACCTTAAACTCCGGATGCGTCCAATTACACCTCATCGGAAGACTTTATGGATGGTGAGCGCAAAAGTGCTTTTAAGTGCAGTTGGAAAATAAAGTAAAGCACCTGTCGTCAAGAGCCACTGGGGTTATGTATAATATCAGATCATGTAAGGAAATAACAAGAGTTAAAGCAAATATTTCCTTAATATTTAGATCTGTGGCTTAAACAAAGTCGACAAACATTATTAAAATCAAGTTACCTGTTAAGATGCTTATCCTGGAAAGAAAACTTTACCAGCTTTCTGGTAGTAGTGGTACAGTATTTCAGTAGCTGCCGTTATGCAAATGTACCTCTAATAGCAACAGTAAAATCTTAGATTTGTGTGCATCTTTTGTATATGGAATGAGTCAAATTCCCTGATGAGCTGGAGGCCGCTGTGGGAGTTGGAAGTACGCTGCTCCGGCATCTGCAGTCCACTTTGTTTTGTGGCTGAGCTGATTTATTCCATTCTGGCGGAGTCTCGCATTCACTGCTCTTCCAGATATAACAGCTTCCTCCTTAACACGCACAGTCAGTTCCCAGGCATGCAGTGAAAAACAGCTGAATGCCTGTTTGTCTTTTAATCCTCACCTTCGAACGTGATAGATAAATCGATTCTTTCACCAGTTCATCTCAAAGATATTTCGCTAATGTCTTTTGGTGTTTGCATCCACTTTTGAGGTTAAGGGATCATCAAAAAATGAAAATTCTGTCTTTTACT
Organism: Opsariichthys bidens; assembly: GCA_037194245.1. Classification (NCBI taxonomy): domain Eukaryota; kingdom Metazoa; phylum Chordata; class Actinopteri; order Cypriniformes; family Xenocyprididae; genus Opsariichthys; species Opsariichthys bidens. The sequence continues at coordinate 9,703,331 of CM074282.1, forward strand.
CACCTTCAAGAATGCAATGCGGGGTTTGAGAACGACGGAGCATAAATGACAGAATTATAATAATTTATTTTGAGTGAAATATCACGTTAAGACCAAAGTTAACCAAACTAACCTAAAATACATGGTATACTTAAGTTTTACTTTGACGCTTGGCATCAAAGTATACTCCATACGATAGCTTGTGTGATCACAGGCAATCAATTCATGTACGGTAGAAAGTTTTTTTTTTTGTTTTTTTTATAGACTAACTTGCAAGCACTCAAAAGATGTGGTTGTTATTGTCAAAACATGCTGTAAATAAAAACCTTCGGCGCTTAAACACAAATGAGAGTGCATCTATCAGTGGACACAGAAATATACCCTGTACCAGCAGTACTGCAGAAATGCTCGTACTATTTGAATCACACACAGTTGTTCTAACATACATGTAAAAACCAAAGTATAATCTGGGCTTAAGCTTGGATATCTAAAGCAAAACATTTAATTTCGGGTACCTTGTCCTAACCAGGCACAACACACCAGGGGTGAATTTGGAATAACATACAAGCATACTTTTAAAGATATGGTTCAGCAAAAGTTGCCAGCAGCTTTGTGTCCATACTCAGGAAAAATGAACGCATTTTCATTCTAATATATAGACTCCTGTACAGTTTAATTGTTTTAAAAAGTTTAATTCTATACAAATTAAAAATTATTTCAGTCATTTTGCTGGAACCAAATAATATAGCATGAAATGGCTAAGGGGTAGGAATATGATATCAAAATGTTGGACCAAGCAATAGGAAAAAAGTCTGAAAACGGACCAAATATCTCAATAGGGAGAGCTGTATGGAAGTGCAGAGAGCTGCTCATCATGAGCTCTGCACTAATTAGCTTGGCATTTTAGCCTCCCCAGGCAGCCCCACCAAGGTATTGAGTGTACAGAGGTCCCATATCTGTGCTCCAACCACAGGTCCTCAGTTGGATTTTATGTTAAATGCTTTTTCTTCTCCATAGCTAAGAGATTGTGATGGAGTTGAGCGTGGGTATTACAGTAATTTAAATTTGGCACACCAAATTAACTTTAAAAAAAAATGTGCAATAAAAAGGTGTTGATTTCACGCTGGGAACTTGATTCCTTTCCACCTTCTGGCATATTACAACTTCAAATAGTTTTGTGGGGCATTTTAAGGGGTGCTTATGTAAGAGGTATAAAGAGGTGATAATTACTTCCAGAGTTTTGGGCTTTTGTGTATCCTGTAAGAAAGTGTGAGGGTGAAAATGCCCCGTTCTGTCTGCTGTTGTCTTGTCTTGGTGCTTTGAAGCATCTTGCTTATCATTATTCAGTCTGACTCATTATATAGTAATCTTCAGGAACTGTTGAATGTGTGAGACATCTCTGGTTGTTTTCTGAGTCCTATCACTGATGTTACTTGAAAGAACAAAACAGAGGGACAGACGAACAGTCTGAATATCCTGGATTATTGAGCGCTGGCAGTCCGTATCGCTTGGCAGACGGTTAGACCTCACAGAAGAGCATATAGAGTATCTTTTTTACTTCTTGTAATGCGGTCCGGGGGGGGTTGACATTCCAGTAACGTTTGGAATTCTGCCGGCACCAAAGGAGCTGGCTCTGTCCCATTTTCTTTAACTTGGGAAATGTTTTCTTCAGATTAGGATCTTTTCAAAATGCACGCAACTTCACGTTGAGTTGGAGGGTGTTCAGATGGTGCAGCATTAAACCATGCTGCGTCATTTCACTGCACCAAGCTCAAATGTAGCATTACTGTGTTTGGTTTAATTCAGGGTGGGTGAGCTAATCGTGGGTAACTTCAGCTCAATTACTTCAGTGGTGCACATGGTAATAGAGCACCTGCTGGTTTCAGACTATTACTAGGGACATATTGTCAACTTCTACATTCATTATATTCGGTTGTTGATGCATGTAGACTGTAGGGAAGAAACAACCTGACTAACGTCAGGCTTTGGGGGATGCACATGTCAGTCTTGATGGCCTTCTTTCCTTAATTGATCCATTGCACTGATGTATATCAAATCCTCCTCGTTGCATAGTTGTTGTATGTCTATATATATATATATATATAATATATATATATATATATATATATATATATATATATATATATATATATATATATATATATATATATATATATATATATACACACACAGTACTGTGCAAAAGTTTTAGGCAGGTGTGAAAAAATGCTGTAAAGTAAGAATGCTTTCAAAAATAAACTTGGTAATAGATTATATTTATCAATTAACAAAATGCAAAGTGAGTGAACAGAAGAAAAATCTAAATCAAATCCATATTTGGTGTGACCACCCTTTACCTTCAAAACAGCATCAATTCTTCAAGGTACACTTGCACAAAGTCAGGGATTTTGTAGGCATATAGTTAGGTGTATGATTAAACAATTATACCAAACAGGTGCTAATGATCATCAATTCAATATGTAGGTTGAAACACAATCATTAACTGAAACAGAAACAGCTGTGTAGGAGGAATAAAACTGGGTGAGGAACAGCCAAACTCAGCTAACAAGGTGAGGTTGCTGAAGACAGTTTACTGTCAAAAGTCATACACCATGGCAAGACTGAGCACAGCAACAAGACACAAGGTAGTTATACTGCATCAGCAAGGTCTCTCCCAGGCAGAAATTTCAAGGCAGACAGGGGTTTCCAGATGTGCTGTCCAAGCGCTTTTGAAGAAGCACAAAGAAACAGGCAACGTTGAGGACCGTAGACGCAGTGGTCGGCCAAGGAAACTTACTGCAGCAGATGAAAGACACATCATGCTTACTTCCCTTCGCAATCGGAAGATGTCGAGCAGTGCCATTAGCTCACAATTGGCAGAAAACAGTGGGACCCTGGTACACCCATCTACTGTCCGGAGAAGTCTGGTCAGAAGTGGCCTTCATGGAAGACTTGCGGCCAAAAAGCCATACCTCCGACGTGGAAACAAGGCCAAGCGACTCAACTATGCACGAAAACACAGGAACTGGGGTGCAGAAAAATGGCAGCAGGTGCTCTGGACTGATGAGTCAAAATTTGAAATATTTGGCTGTAGCAGAAGGCAGTTTGTTCGCCGAAGGGCTGGAGAGCGGTACACGAATGAGTGTCTGCAGGCAACAGTGAAGCATGGTGGAGGTTCCTTGCAAGTTTGGGGCTGCATTTCTGCAAATGGAGTTGGGGATTTGGTCAGAATTAATGGTATCCTCAATGCTGAGAAGTACAGGCAGATACTTATCCATCATGCAATACCATCAGGGAGGCATCTGATTGGCCCCAAATTTATTCTGCAGCATGACAACGACCCCAAACATACAGCGAAAGTCATTAAGAACTATCTTCAGTGTAAAGAAGAACAAGGAGTCCTGGAAGTGATGGTATGGCCCCCACAGAGCCCTGATCTCAACATCATCGAGTCTGTCTGGGATTACATGAAGAGAGAGAAGCAACTGAGGCTGCCTAAATCCACAGAGGAACTGTGGTTAGTTCTCCAAGATGTTTGGGCCAACCTACCTGCCGAGTTCCTTCAAAAACTGTGTGCAAGTGTACCTAGAAGAATTGATGCTGTTTTGAAGGCAAAGGGTGGTCACACCAAATATTGATTTGATGTAGATTTTTCTTCTGTTCACTCACTTTGCATTTTGTTAATTGATAAATATAAACTATTAACATGTCTATTTTTGAAAGCATTCTTACTTTACAGCATTTTTTCACACCTGCCTAAAACTTTTGCACAGTACTATATATATAATATTTTTTTATATATATAATATGTTATAATATATATATAATACATAAATACATAATTTTAGTTCGGACTTGATGGTGATGTTCTGGTGCTTTCGACATTCCTGGTTATTTCATTATCTGTATGATTCAGAGATGCAGCATGGCTTTTGGAATTGAGTGGAAACTGGAAACCTCCTTTTTGTCTGCCAAAAAATATTGGATCCTCATCCACACTTTTCAAGTTTGTTTCTTTCTGTGTAATGGTTTTCAGATTTAATCTGACATGCTCAAAAGACAGGTTTGTTCAATCCCCACCATTGAGAGGAGTTTAAAAACCTGATGAAATTACTCAGAAAAACAAATACAACATCAGGGGCCAAAGAACACGAAGCCCCTTGGTATGTGAATGCCATACAAATACTGAAATAAATCCCAGACAGGAGGAATTTGAGTTTTTTTTTCTTTTTGGAGAAGAGTTTGGCCTAGATGCTGTGAAAGCAGCTGTAGGATAGTGTGGTTTTGGCTCGACTGCCGTTATGGTTTTAACAGGGTTCTTCCTCTTCCCGCCCGACACTGCTCGCCCTGCTCTGGAGGAATGCAGACAAGCCTACAGGGTGATCTGTCTCTAATGTGAGGAGCAGCTCTGTAGCTATATTTCAGGTCTCACACTGGCCCCTTTCTATGCATGGGCTTGATTTCTTCTCTCACATGATCTACCTAACATCACCCAAATATGCTGTTAAGTATAAATTTTCCACTCGCCAACTGCCCGATCTATACCTGATCATCACAATACAATTATTCAAATTCTCAGTGTTAAGCGTGATAATATGGTAACATATCACACTTAAGTATGCTTTTGAAATTAATATTTGAAATAAAAGTTCTTCTTTGGCAAAATTACATTTCCTTAATAGCCTATAAACCCAGGTTTTACTCCCTCCACACCTAAAATTGTCAGTTTCATTACATTTTTGTTAAAAAAAACCCCACTCTTATCAGAATAATTTCTGTTAAGCTTGTGTATATTTTTAGTTAAAGCAATATCTCATGTGTGTTTTTCCTTTTTGTGTTTTATATAATGACCTCTAGAATGTGCTCTAGGCATATGCGTCTCTTGATTGGTTTTCCCTGAATAGAAATGCGTTGAAAACGAAAGCAAAAGAGTGACGACGTACGTTTCTTTGTTTTACCAAATGAGAGTTCTGTGACTTTATTAAAATCGACACATTGATTGTTTAGCTCTCATCCACCCGCGACCAACCTGCAATTACTTAGAGTTTACTTGGGATGCGTAATTAATCGAAACTGAACCCAAATCACATTGTGGCTTAGTGCGATTATGAAATCGCGAAGGACTGTGCGAGACGCTTATAATTATCATTTCATATCGTCAGTCAAATTCTCACTGAATTCGTTTATGAATGTGAAGCGTGTTTGTGTGTGTCAAAATTGTGATTGCAATCGAAATCGCAGTATTGAACAAAGAAATCGTGACCCGACTCAAAGATTATCTGATGTGGATATAACTCTGATCCTCGCATCACTTTCGTGTGCTCTCTTAGAATGTCCTGAGCGGCTCCGTTCAAGGTCAACAAGTTGTTTGGCCGAATGACTGTGATCTTTTTTGCCCAGAACCCCATTTTCTGTTGTGGGAATGGGCGGAACGGTTCGAGAATGGACACAGACTTGAAAGCCGCTACAGAACCCTGGTAAAGGAGTATGTGACCATGTGACTGCCTGTCTGAGTTTTGTCGACACTCGACAGATGGAGGCGGCACAAAATTTGATGGAGGCGGCAGCCTCGTAATTCTATATTCAGGAAAAATCCTGGTTACCAGTCAAGTCGTCACCTTTACTTAAATAGCGCTTTTTACAATGCAAATTGTGTCAAAGCAGCTTTACAGTAATAATTGGCAAATAATTTTTGGTTGCACAGCAGCTCCCAAAGAAAATGGTGTCATTGGGATATAGTTATTACTATAGTAATAACTATAAATTATGCATAATTTCATGCAACTAACCCTAAACCAAATCCTAATCCTAACCCTGTAGTAAGTACATGAAGTTACTTAATATTACTCAGTACTTAAATGTATAATATATGTACATAATGTATAATAGTACAGTTTAACAAAGACGCCTTAAAATAAAGTGCAATCTAAAAATCATACTAACATCAGCCATCATCCTTACATAGGCAACTTCAGTCCTGGAAGGCCACTGTCCAGCAGAATTTAGCTCCAACCCTGATTGGTGAATTTTTATCAGGCTTGGAGCTAAATTCTTCTGGACAGTGGCCCTCCAGGACTGAAGTTGCCTGTCCCTGCCTTACATCAAAATGGATTTAAATATACAGTTTTTTTTAAATGCACTGTAAACTTCTTTGACCCGATACTGAATGGTTTTCCAAGACATTTCCCCATAACCCGAAGGAATTCCTCTTTCTCAGTGTTTCTCATTCCTTTTTCTCAGTGTAACTGATCTGCAGCCTCATCTGCCCCAGCTTGAGGCTCATTATAGGTAATGGACTCTCTGACAAATGAGGCCCTCCCCCTGTTGGTTGAGTTCTCCAGTACGGCTTGACATGTACACAAATCCAGACCGGTCAGCCGCAGAAAGCTAGATGGGGCGGCTGATTGGCATTTAGTGGGCGAGTAAGTGGTAAAGTATTGGATGTGGTGTGGAGGATTTGATGGGGCTCCCTGTGGATTCACAGTGAGGAAAAAAGGAGATGGAAGCAACTAAAAGACTGGTCCAGGCAAACATTTAAAGTTGGCTTTCCTTCATCACTAGCATTTGTTTATGGTGGGAAGCGTTTCAACACCCCAAACAGGTTTCTCTGGTTAGTGCAGCAGTATCCATGGTTACATGCAGGTTTTTAATTTTTTTCTTCCCTTTTTTTGATGGGGAAAATTGAGATTCTGCATTTTGCACATCACAGAAAGCATAGGGCCCTACTATATCTCTCTATATATTTGCTTTACAGTTTTTTTTAGATTTGATACGTCACCTATGAGTGGGACCGCTCAATGGGTCAGAGCACATGCGCTAACCACTTGTCTCAGGGTAACCGTCCATAAATATAAGCACATTATTTTAACAAAGCTAAAAACGGCAGCATGTGTATATCTCCCAGTGCCGCTCTTCAGTGTGTTTGCGTCACAGGGGTGGTCTGAGCTGCTGAAAGTGTCCACAGGAAAGAAAGGCACACAATAGAGAGGAAATGAACGGGTGTGTGATAATGGCTGCTAGCGCACCAGTCTTCACACACTCTGTGAGATCTCAGAGCATAAGATCTGCTTCAGGCCTCAGCAGATGGAACGCTCCGACTGAAGATACGTCGAGTGACTCCATGACTAATGAGTTCTCTTAAAATGTGGACTTTGGTATAATTTGATATATTACTTTACATTAAATAAATAATATAGTCCAGTCAGTGCACCTTATGCATCATGATTTTAAGCGCCATAATTTCTGAATTGATCACCATGGTTACTGGCCAGAGTATTTCCGATCCATTTCATCTTTTTTGCTTGTGTTGAGGATTATAGCACCTAATGGGCATTACAGTGACACTATAAAGTAGGGATGCACCGATATGAAAATTTTGGCCAATACCGATAAACCGATAATTCTTTACATTCTAAAGCGATAACCGATATATTGGCCGATAGTTCTAAATCCAAATTTTGAGATTCTTTGAGAACCTCATTACAAAAAAGACTCACTGTTAAGAGCCATGTGCCAAACACTTTCTTTATAAAAAATGGTAACCTTTGGCTTTCTACAGGATTTATTAATCTTGGTTAATGTTTGTCCCAACTTTTTCTAAGACATTTTAAAAGGTCCAGAGTTGTATCCGTTAACATTAGTTAATGCACTGTGAACTAACATGAACACTCATTTTATGCACTAACATTCACAAAGGTAGAGGTTGAGGTTGAATGAGCTCCGGGAAACTGACGAGCTTTTCCAGCGGGTTATTTAACTCAACGAAACGCATCCTATATGAGATTAAGCAGATATTTATATTACATAAACCTTGTGTTACGACTTATATCTGCACAAAATGAATCAAATGCACAACTGAACTGAACTGTGCTGGTCAGAATGTGCTCATGTCCTGGATGCGCTTCCCACAAAGACACGCTAAAACCTGTTCTAGAAATAAACCCAGAGAATTCACAAAATTTTATTACAGTAGTGTTCTCATTATAATGTTATGTATATGACCGTCTCAGTCATAGTTTTTAATGTGTATTGCTGTGTATGCTAAAATTAAAGATAATCACCGGTACGAGGCGCTTTACTGCGTCGTCAACTCAACCTATATGATATTAATCACAAAAATAAACGTACAATGTCACAAAAGGCACAGGCAAAACTTGACTGTGCTAGTCATGGTGTAACTCCGTCGATGCGCTCTTTCCGGAACACCGGACTGAAACGCGGGCGAACAAATTCACTACATTCTTTTATAGTCATGTTCTCATTATAATTTCATAAAGCCTATGTGACCGATTTGTTCAAACATGTTGCATTTAACTGCATCAAGCAATTCAAAACCATCATGGTGAATAGTGGACATCTGAAGTGTCTCTGCTGAAGGAAATGTTATCTATTGGCTTGAATATATCGGCCTAATTTTCTTATCGGACTGATAACGATAACATTAAAAGTGACCATTTATCGGCCGACATCGATATTGTGTGTCAATGATGGCGTTACTTTTCAACGCCATGATTAGTTTTAGATAAAGTGTGCGTTATTGAATCACACCTGTAATCTCCAGTTCTGTTCAGAGAAATACTCACATGTACAGAGTTAGTGGTTTTGTACATGCAGTTTCTTGCTAGCAGGCTTTTTCATGGAAACAGCAGCGACGCAACAGGATTCTAGAGTGATTATTGTCTGTCTCATACAACATATTTCCCATGATACCAGTCTGCCAGAACCATGTGTCCTGATGTGTTGGTGATGCTTGAAGTAGCCCGGTCTCTGGACCTTTATTCTAATATAAAGCCTTTTTAATTCTTATTAATTCACTTTATTTGTTTTTATTATTATGATTTACTGATATTCAATATGTATTTTTATAATATTAACTTAGTGATTTATTCTTTATAAATCAAAATAACTGGAATTAAATTAAATAGTGATGTGATGTTAGTTACAACATTGAACTTTCATCTATATCATGTTTGCTTGTTTTTTTCAAATTGAAAATTTTTCATAATTCATGGTTAAAGAGAGGGTGAACTGGAGACATTAAACGGGGCACACGGTGAATGTGCAACTGCTAAATGACAATAGCTATTATCTAATTTCTAATCGGATTCCTTGATTCTGTTCGCAAATTTTGCACTTTCCACATTGCAGAAAGCATAGGGCCCTACTATCCACATATTTGATTTTGCACCCTTCACCTGTTAATGAGATGGTGGATGTTTGATATTGCTTTTGTTTAAGCAAGGAACTGCTAAATGACAATAGCTATTATCTAACTGTGTACCATTTGATGAGACAACACTGAAATCTCCAAAACCATGGTGCAGGCATGAACTTGACATGCCTCGGTGAACCTGAATTGTCTGGTTACACTCCTGGCACAGCTCCAGCTGTTTGAATATCTCCCAGGAATCTCAAATCATTTGAGGACACACACAAAACAGAGCATGCTGTTTCTTCTGTCTTGGTTGTAAAGAAGCTCTTAATTTCAGGCAGTTTTTTTGACCTGCCCACCTTAGAGCATTAAACAAACGGTATCTTTCATAACTGGAACACAGTTCCTTTTGAAAATGTGTTTTAACTATTTTTAAGCATGGAAATGTTCAGAGGTTGGAGAGTCAGCCATGAGTATTTTGCCATTTAAGCATCCCTTTAGAGTTTAATGACAGTAAATGGATTGTTTAAAACTGGCATTTATTTTTAGTGAGCTGTTCCTTTCAAAGCTGATAAGACGTAAGTCTCCAGCACATATCGAGACCCAAATCTTGAGTCGCCCAGCAGTTCATTTAAATGTGGTTGTGCACAAACAGTGTACTTAAAGACCCCATGAAATTTAAATTGTACTTTTGTGTATTTTAGTCCATTTCTGTTCGCTTTGATGCCATCTAAATGTGTACTCCTAGTACGCACGTAGTGAGCATCATTGATCATTAGGAGAACGGTAGAGTGAAATCATATTAGAAGCACTATTGCGTATATATTCACAGTGTTTGAGGATATGGGGTCACCGCAGATGCAGGAGATTTTTTTTCTTATTTGTCTTATACGTCTTATACATACACCTACACCGTATTTAAAAAATGTACTATAAATAAATAAATAAAAAGGCTAAAGCTATATATAAAATATGCAGCTTCTTTTGTGCTTAAAATATTAAGTGAAGTGAAATGTAGGTTACAGTTTGAGCTGAATTCGTCTCCATTTTAGTTTACAACAAAAGGTGAATGCAGGGACCGTTTGCTAGCACTCACTGATGAAAACACTCGTCTGTCCATATTATAAATTCCACTCCTTGCTTAGTTTAAACCTCCAGATATATTTGCCTTAAAGTCCTATAAACATAATTTTACTTCAAGGATTTATGCTTATACTTATTCATTGTTGATAAATGGACCTAGATCTTGGTCTCAAGGGCAACATCGTCAGATGCTATGGTACTTTGAAGATTCAGCTGGAGGTTATTTTCTTGCCCTTCCTACTTCTGGACTAAATGACTCTTTTGTCATTTTTGAATTTTGAACATTCCTTATTCTTTTTTAGGGAATCTAGCTGTTTGCTCTATAAAACACAAGACCTTAACACCTTTTATTCACTCTTTTCTCAATTTAGCCTGATTAATTAATGGAGGGCCTGTACTTTTGTTGAATCAAAGATCTTTGTTTATTGAATAGCATTTATTTTAAAAAGAGAAAAGAAGTAGGCTACCCCCATTTATCAAAATAAATGCAGAGAGCCAAATCGGTCCTGAAATCTCTGCGTTTACCTTCCCCTCGTCACCTCGCAGCCGCACAGCAGCTTTGGTCTCCACCCACTCACTCTCAGTCTTTCACACGAGCCCCGCAGAGGGAAATTACAGGAGGGCAAAGCAGGTGCGCCCAGGAGCTGTAATTAAGAGCTTGTGGAGGTTTGAACCAGTGGGGCAGACCATAAGAGACCCAAAGACAACATTTTAGTGTTAGTTTAAAATGCTAGATTCCATTTATTGGATTTAAGGACACTTAGTCACCCTCTGTGAGCTCATAGAGTTGAGCAGTAAAAATCAAGGAAGATTGTAGGGACCATGACAATGTCACATGTTTTCAGTAATTGCATAAAACCATGCATTGTAAAATCACTTTTGCAACTGATACATCTGACAAGCTAGTGAAAGCAAATAAATGAAAATGTTGGAGTGCTGCATTAGTTACTGAGAAGGAAAAGATGAGGCTATTCATTGGGGTGCATTTCATCATATGCTGGTAACAGTCTTTATAAACATGATGGGTTTTAGAGCATTTCAAATGACCTATTGTCACAGAGATGTATTGTGTAAATGACGACGTCTCTTTTTCCTACAGTTTAGTTACAATAGCACTCAAAATTATGAAGGGAATGCGGTGTGGCTATTGAAGGCTTATTATTACTTAAGAAGGATATGAAGTTTACAAGTGGAATGCGAGTTGATTGGCTAAAGAAAATGGACAAATAATTAATATATAATAATAATACAATAAAATGGTAAAATAATAAAAGTACTAAATAATAATTATTACACTATTAAAATAATAATGAATGCATAATGACACTCATATGTAATTATTGACCGTAACACTCTATCAAGTGTATAGCCCTGAGATTATGGTTCTGCTTCTTAGTGGCCATAGTCAGTGCTAAAATCTAAATAGCAATTTTATAAATTGTTTTCACTCACATAATTATTTGCCATATGTATGAAGTTATTCTAATCACTGCGTGGAAATTTAATCTTGTTTCATAGGACTTTTATTCTGAGAGGGTGGCTCAGCTCGTTCTCTCTGAACTTATGTTGTGTTTACCCTCAGACCTCCAGGTTGATCCTGTGTTACTCTCACAAACTTCCTCCATTTCCCTGCCTGGGAGAACAAAGTCTGACAGCTCCTGTCAAAAGTCTCAGGCGGAGAGAAGTCGATGCTGTCTGACCCAAGCACAAAGAGGCTTTTGTTATCCAAACCTGAATCTTCATACCTATCTAGATGGAGTACAACACAAATGGAGAAGACTTCAGGGGTTTTAAAGTTTACATCCTTCTGAAGAGCTTATGAAAGAGTTTAACAGCAGCTAAGTGGTTGAGCAGAAAATTCAGCACAGAAATGGGTGTAAAAATGAAGTCAAATTGTGTCCTGAAAGCTCAGCAAATAGAGGGGAATGCAAGAGCGCATTCAGGTGTCACTGTGAGTCAGAGGAGAGAAATGTCCCATCAGTTCCCATGCTGTTATAATCGCAGCTCCCAGTGAGTTTCTCCTCATCGGTTTTGGGACTGTGAAACTCCACAGATTTCCATAAATGTGGTGAGAATGGCTCTACAATTAGGTTTTTCTTAAAAGGGTTAATAATTGGATAAACATAAGATAATGACATTTTCGAGTTTGTTTTGACTCGTTATGAATCACTGTTGCTTATTTGACTGCTGATTCAGTTTGCAACATTACATTTTTTACTTGCCATTCACTTCCCCATTTCTTCCTGTTCTAGAAAGGGGAAAAGAGAACTTCCTTTGCTTTGTGAGCGATACAAGCTGCTCTTGCCACCATACACTGCCAGCGTAGGAAAATGGTGCCTTTGGCTAAAACCCAGGAAGCTTAATGACCTGCCCAGCTCTTAGACTGGAGCAGCACAGTGAGATTCATTCACAGAGTTCGAAAAGAGACAAGAACTGTTTTCACACCATTCCTGTCTGATTCACAGTCTCTGTTGCTATCTGTAGACCTGCCATTTTCTGGACTGTCTTTTTAATTCTAATTTAAAATGTATGCTTATGCCAATCCGAGTTGCATAATCAGTTGTATGGTGTAGTGTGTGTTGTAAAATATGAACTCTTAAACTCATTATCCTGCTCAGATTTTCTGTAATTTGCAAGTCGTAGCCGTCTATATAGTCTGGTTTTCAGAGAGATTGTTTCCTGAAGCTAGAAGTGAACTTAACCGAATTAACTTTTCAGCTACTTTAGGTCTTATTCTGTGGATCTCTCGGGAGAGCTGGTATTCTTTTTAAGAGTGCTGTTCTGATCTTTATCGATGGCTGTACTTCTCAAGTCACATTTATGTAATTTTCTTAAACCTCTGTTAAATGATTTTATTAAATTATGTTAGAATTTTCAGATTCAGGTTTTAAATATGTGCAAAATGCAGATGATCACATTAGAGTTACATATTGAATTATAAAAACTGTTCACTAGATAAATAGCTCTACTTGGAAAGAATGAATTATTCTAAAAGGATTGAGGTGATTTTGTAATGGAGTAAGACTGCGTAGATGAATACAACAGAACAAAGATACCTTAAAGATGTTTTGAAGGTCATTCTAACAGTATTCAGGTACAGAAATCAAATAATCAATGTAAAATAACACGGCATAGTCTTCCCTGAATAAATTAAATATGATTTAATCTGTTAAAGCTACAATAGTGTTTTTTTTTCCTCTTTGTATTTTGCTTGATTACCATTAATGACATTATTGGCAGGTAATATTAGGTTGCTGTCACAAAGAGTTAATGCACGGATCCAATATAATGATATGCAATATATTTCTCATTTGTTTATGAGGATACTTGCTGAGATGAGCTTTTTGACATAATTTTGTGTGTATGTGTCCGTTCAAGCACAAATAGATGAGAAATAAATAATAATTGGTTACTATATTATCATACCACCGTCATCCCCCTCAAACAACTTGATGGAAACGCACCTAATATATAATGTATAAATGTATATATGTAAAACACTTTTACATTTATAGCTACTCAAAAAAAATAGAATATTTGCACCCTACATTAAAGTTTTTTTTTGCTGAACTGGCAGCAGGTAGAACCTCCTGTCTACCATTTGTCATGTATTTATCACCTGCTTTTTATCAACAGCAGATTATTACGTCTTGAATAATAGTCTCATTGTAGCAACTTGGTGTAAAATACCAGCTCTAGGGCACGGGGGTTGAAACAGCTGGATTGACATCACAGTGACTTTCTGAATCACCGTCTACTCTGTGTTGAACTTATAACCTGTGACATCTCGTCTCTGTTCTTCTCTCTCTGGCAAAGTAGGCAGAAAAAAAAAATGAATCTGCTCCAGTGAGGATCTGCACATTTCTCTACTCTTGTTTTTCTATCCTTCTCCTCTGCGGTTCCACAAATACCAACCAGCCACAAGCTTGCGCTGGGTGATCGTCAGCTCGTGCCTGAGATAAGATGGTCCGCCTCCCAGAAATGGAAGCAGGACACAGTTGTGTGTTTGGATGGCGGTGGCACACAGGGCAGTATGAGAGCCAGATATCAGAAGCCCTGCTGCTCATCGCAAAGCCATTTTTGGATGTAATGACTCACTGATATGCTTCCTCCTACACCAACCTGTGGTAGCGCAGGGAGCGCCCCAATTCATAGCTATATCCAGCAAGATATTTTTTATAGCAGTGGCAGAGCACCTCTACTTTTAAATCACCAGAGTGACTTCCGAATCTCCTCTTGGAGCTCAAATAGCACAAGACTGAAGTTTGTGTGGTTGTTTAGACACTTCATTTTTAGTTTAATGTTGTTGAAGCATTACACCCACACACCTTATATAAGCGATATCATTATCTTTATTCCTCGACCAAATGCTCTCTCAAACTAACAAACTTTGTTTGTAATTCTGCAAAATACATAAGCAATCCACTCAACCTGTCAGACAACAAGCCCTGCCCACTTAGCCGTTAATATCTAAAAATCATCTGAGAGCTGCGCAATGAAACATCACATCTTTGGCCTTCTATTTTTTCCCTCACTTGTTTTTTTTTCATGCGATTCTCCGAAAGGCTGGAATTATATGGTGTGAGGCTGTTTGACAGCCTCTCCTGTTAATTACACCACAGTTCTCTTTTTCTTTTTCTTTCTCCTGCTGTTTTCTCTCTCTCTTTCTCTCAGCTATTTTCGTCTTTTCCTCCTACCATCCCTGTGACTGTGTTGCTAGGGACTGTCAGTGGAAATGTGGATGTATCTCTTGTAGAGGGAGATTTTGTCAAGGTTTGTCTGGTTGACATGCTTGCAGTTGACGGCATGTACGAGGCCCTTGGGGCTGGTTGTGAGGAAAGCAGTGTTAATTTGTAACGCTGTTTTTGGGCCGTCATTGTTCAGTGAAGGGCACTCAGTTGAGGAAACAATCTGTTTCGTTATTTTTAAGATTATACTTTTGCTACAAAACAGACTTTCCACTCAGCAATTTAGTGGAATTCCTGAGATCCTTTGATTTACGTTGACGCATTTGCAGCAACAAAATGACTGGAAGTCATTCATTTTCCTCTTCAAAATGAAGTACACACACAGAAACTTATCCATGTTAAGTTTTTTTTTTTTTTTTTTTTTTTCAGGAATCTTTGATGAATAGTAAGTTCAAATTAACAAGATTTTGTAAAGATGTTTTCAGTTCATTATGAAACTGGCAGGAGAAATTAACTGACGGGCTTCGCGAGTCTATGTAAATAATGGGAAACAATGCAGCTTATTTTCTCACTGTTGTGGAGACCATGGGAGCAGCTTCAGCTGAAGGTTCATGCAAATCGATACCACAAACATGGTGTCCTCTGCTCTGCTGACAACATCTTTATTTTCAGGGTATGTGGCCTTGTTTAGTTGAATGAATCCTTTTAAAACGGCCTGGCTGAGGTTCTTTTTTTATCTTTGTTTATTTGTAGATGATGGAGCTAGCTTTTCAGTGAATTTCCTGATGTGAGTGGATAGAGCAGCTTTTCTATGTAATGTCATATGCATGTGTATTTTCACATGGGTTCTGTCAGTTTTCATTGATGTTTTGATGGACCATCTATAGGATCTTTCTATTTCAATAGTTTCATATTTCTCAGGCAGCAAGACATAAGTTATTGGACCCAAGAACAAACCTCCATCACACTATGTATTTTAATTATGAATCATGTCAATGCATCAGAAATCTTGTAGCATCTAATGTGGAGTTTCAGTGGTTGCAAACCTATTGAATGACCAACTAAAGGGCTTTTCACACTGCGCTTAAACCCTGGGTTTCGAAACAATGCTTTTAACCCTGGGTAAAGGAATATTTCACACTTGTAATTCAGAAGCGGGCATATGTCTAATTAGGATTACAATAACAGACTCTTGCACATCCAACCAATGTCCTTCAAACAAACGTGCCTATTGAATGCTATGAAAACATACAGTGCTTAATTCCTTAGATGTCCAAAAAACTTAATATTTTGTATGGCCTCCTTTGGCTTTGATAACAGCTTGCATTCTTGCTGGCATTGTTTTTACTTTTCCCCACTCTCTGTTGTTATTGACTGTAATTGGGCATCTGGAAAAAAACAACTATAAAGTTATTTACTATATTCATAACAACAATAATTATATTTTAGCTCTAGAAATACTACTGTGACTAAAGAGCTAACTGGTGGATTAACCATTACAGAAACATAAAAAATGATTTTTGTAATCACCAGTACCGTTAGTTTAGTTCTCACTCTGTGTCCTCCAGTATTTTTTTAAATGCATTTTGTTCACAGAAATATACTATTCAGTGCTGCAATTTGACGTGACTGAAAATTTCTTGAGAAAAGTCCCGTTATAATCAATGAAGCCGTCTGCAATGAATATCTTATTGACATTGTTTATACTTTTATTGGTTATAATTGAAAGGATTTGTGAGCTTTCAGAAATCGTGCTGAACAAAAACTCTGCCATTTTGACCATATTCTGACTAATTTAAAAGCATCTGATTGGTCATTGAATTCACACGTTTAACAAATATGTCTGTGATTGGTTACAAATCTCAATGCTGCAAAAACATTTATAAATAGAAACCTTGTCATTCTTACACAGTCACTTACAGGAGCATTTTAAAGCCGCTGGCTATCAGCGGGTACAGCACTGCAGAACAGCAGCTATCGTCACATTAAAATCTTTTGCGGGATTAAGATTAATTTTGATGTCTACCAAAATATTTTCAATGTAGGAAAAACCATGATACGGTTATTTAAATGTCATGAACAATTTCAGGCCATTTTTCAGAAGATTTGTTTTTTTGTTTTTATCAGTTTCCTGGGCTTACACATAACTTTCTCACATGTACCGCAGAAGTAAGCTCCATCAATGGATGTTATTGATTTTTACCCAAGGGCCCAGTGGAGTGCGAGCTTGTCATGTGTACGGCTGAAAAAGCAATCGCCAATGAAGAAGCAACGTGTGTTCGTACGTATGATCACAGCTGTTCACAGAGATTAGCAGGGAGCTCTGCTTTACATTCATCTTGTCTCTTCTGGTTGATGATTCATGCTCTGATGGCTCAATAACACAGACAGAGAAGAGGAAATCTGCTGGCTTTTTTTAATCTGATGCTTGCAGGTGAAATGACACCGCTTCGCCGCTTCAAAAAATAAGTCCAAACTCACCGTGGTATGTTTGCATCTGGATGTTGCTCACCTCTGATGAATTTCTGCTGTTGAATGTAAATTTTTTTAAATAAAATGTTTATATATATATATTATTATTATATATTTCAATGCTTCTACAAAAAAATATAGATTATCTATTTTGTGTTGTTCTTGTTCTCTAGAATTAAATTATTATATTATATAATTATTTTTGCTTTTCAGAATATTCAATAATTCAAAGAAAAAAAGTTATAAAGTAATCATTATCGGTCATTGGTTTCTATAGTGAATATCTATGCTTTTAGTTATGCTCAGCTGTAAAATATTTAATTGGGTAGATATTGGTATATTACGATAATTTTAAGATAATTTTTACAAATTAATTGTTGTCGTTGTTTAAACGGATTATTAAATCAATGACTTTGTCTGGAAATTTCATGGAAATGTTTTGGTCAATGATGTGGGAACCCTGAAATTGTACAGCTGTGTAACTCCATAACAGTTTTATTATTATTGTGGTTATTATTGTGATCATTAGATATAGATGTGGTAACAGCATATAATTGACACAGTAGAGCAAATGAGAATCATGCTCTCATTCATATTTTTCCTTTATTGAGAAACAAAAATGTATTGAGAAAGAAAGATGGACAGACAGATTCTGAGAAGGGAGGGTGTAAGGAAAAAGAGAAAAAAGGAAGGAAAGAAAAAATATGGTGGGTGCGTGGGAGACCACATCAACCTCAGTCTGCCGAGAGGTTCCTCTTTAGTGGGTAAACACTGCCTTCCATGGTTGATGGTTGAAAATGAGGGGTTTTATCATCAAGCACCAGGCAGCAAAAACCTGTCTTTCAGTTCATATTTCCTCCATTAAATATTGTGTTAATGCGGGATTATGTTGTTGCTCGTGACTTTCTTTGCCCTCACAAAATCGAAGCCTTTAAATGTAGTCACTTAGAAAGGAAATAAATCGAGGTGGAATACCTTCTGCCTGGAAAATAAATAAGTTTTGCCCCTTTTTTTTTTTTTACAAATCTTGCTGTACACATCAAAACAGAAATACAATCCTCCTTAACTCATAATTTAAGGTGCACCACAGGTTGCCATTGAGAGGATGGCATTTGGGGAAAAAAAGAGGCTTTTTTTGTCTGTCTTGGAATAGAGTCAAAAATGCTCTTATGATGTTTTTGGTTGTGGCCCTGTACTCTGACATGGCAATTATGATTATTCGTATTGGTTATTTGCCATTCAAAGCGATTTGCAGTACATCTCTTTTGTTTCGTTGAAGTGGACAGTGATGACTGACCACTTACCAGAACCCAAAAAATATATTTTTGCTGGAATTGAAACTGGAATTTTTTTTATATTTGTAGAAACGTCCTGTATATTTATTTAGGGATGCACAATATAGCTTTCATATCGGTTGCTTTTAATTGTGTAATACTCATTTCCTCTGTTTTCATCTTTAAGAACACCTAATAGTTTAACACTCTTACATATAATCTTAAGCAGATCTCAACATGAATATGCTTTTTCATGCATTACATTTTCCAGGCATGATCGTGAACCACAATCTTATCACGATTCTTGTATATTGGTTTTTAAGACTTTTTTGCCAGTTAATGCCACTACTGCAACAGTACGGCCAAAGTAATTTCTCTATTTAAAAAACAAAGCCATATAGGACATAGTATAAGCTAATAAAACATAAGAGAAAAAGAATGCGGTGACCAAGATCTTATCTTTACTTTATTTAAATTCATTATTTTATCTTTGTTATTAAACAATTTTTTTTATTCACATTAAAAACATAGACCGCAGCAGGTAATGTATATTAGGCTGCTGTCACTTTAAGACCTAATTCACTGATACACCTTGAAATTTCTTTCCCAGGTGTTTACATTCACTTAACACATGTAAACCAACTCTGTTCATGTAATTCATGTGTGTTTTTTGACAGTTTAGGCGTAAAAGAGAACTATCTGCACTATATGACAACTGCTTTCTGCTCACTACTTTCTGTGTGTGCGTTTTGTCATAATATCCTCATATCGCACACCTCTAGTCTTAATTCGCGTGTACAAATTTTAACGACTTCTTTGAAGGGTTATTTATTGATTTTAATTCAGTGCTTGTCTGTCATGCAGTACGGGGCTCTAACATTTGAGAGCCGTGGCGCCGGTGCCACTAAGTTCTACAGAAGATGGTGGTGGTGTTTTGTTTTTTTTAAATCCTGAAGGCAATTTAATCATACTACTATTTGTTTTCCATTAATAAGTGCAGTTACTAATAATATTACATGTTTATTCATTGGAAATTTGACAGTAAAGCACTGAGTTTGAATTGAGATGTAGATAAAATTAACTTGCTTACAGTAACGTTCATAGGGAAAATGTGAATATTCTACTCTTATTAATGTTCTGTACTGAACTAACCGACAGCTTCTGTGATTGTTAAAAGGAGCACACTTTACTTGTTTTCTGTGTAATTCAGTGACAACTTTAAGTTTTTGTTTTTCATGAGACACTTCCTACTTTTCCATATATTAGCTTCCCTTCTGCCATCTAATAGTAATTTGTCTTAAAAAAGTTTTGTACATGGTGATTTGTGGACTGGGGAGCTTTAACTTGTTCGTGGCAATGTTTCAGTGCTATTTGATCTGAAATCTGTGATCTAAAGCAGAGAATTCTATGCCGAATTTGAATGCTTCCCACTAGATCTCACAACGATGTTATCAAGTTTGCGGCAAATTCCCAGCGGTATGTAGTAAGCAGTGTCACATGATCGAGATCAGCTCATGCTACGCTGTCTATTATTGCTCAGTGCTGATAAACGGTCAACTCTGCACAGCTCAAATGAGTAGCGCTGTTCCGTTTCATTTTCGTTTAGTTTGCCGTTTGTTTCTCATAAACAGAAATGGCATTTTGTATCAGTTGTGCAATATGGTGTGATCAGTGCAATCTCTAACAAAATTTAGTTGCACTGGCAGAAAAAAAGGACGCAAAATGTGATTACTTGGTCGCAATCTGATTTTGTAAAGAAAAATTGGGCCACACTACCGCGGTATAAAAGTTAGAGCAGATAGTCTGTACCACATTTCATATACTGTCATGCTTCCCAGCCGTACTTTGACATGAAGTACACTTGCAAGCGCAAAGGAATGAGATGGTTTCTCTTTGTCTGTTACCGCAACAACCACATCATTCACATTCTCTCTAGCTTCAAATAAAAGGACACAGCAGTGAGTAGGAAACTCGGGTTGCTATTGATACTGAGGAAGTTATTTATCAAAGTAGAGATGAAGACATGATGTCTGCCTCCCAACAGTCCCCTCGCACTCTCTTCTGTGGAATGAGGTGAGTCACATGCTGAAGCTTTAATCATCCTCCTGTAAGGCCACAGCTGTGTGCAGAGGGGTGGTCTGAGCCAAGCACTCTGATGTCTCCGTCTCGACCGGTCCTCACACCTCACACAACAGGTGTTGTCGTACCATGACCTGAAGGTGTGACTCAAAAAATGGGCTTTCATCAGCAAGCCAAGGCAATGGGCATGTGACGGGGTGAGAGAAAAAATACAGAATAGAGAATAGGGCCATACAGAAGTCATATTATTTTTTTCTGTTTAACTTTTAAGTGCATTCTGTTTGAATGGTTAAATTTGTAATGATCAAAAAAAGCAAAGTGAATCAATTGAATATATAAAATTTTAACAGTTGAATAATTTGTTTAAAAAAATGACCAATAATTGTGTAGAACGAAATGTTTTATTTTTTGAAAAATTCTATTTTAATTCATCTGGATTCTGTATTTTATGACTTAACACAATTATTATCAAAAACAATTGCAATCAAATGAATGTATAAAACTTTAACAATTTAATTAATCAAATGAAATTTAAATGTTTAATAAACATTATATTGAGTCATTATACTGATTATTTTGGTGGGTTGTAGTCAAGAGCTTTCACTTTCTGTCTCTGACAATGAAATGAAATGGTGAAATGCTCATGAGATGAACTAGAGCAGCGGCTGAAGGTTCATGTGGATTGTCCTTGTATAGTGAGACGGCATACGCTGAAAATAGCGTCACACGTTCTTGAGGATGCGTAGTAGATAAAACGGCGCCACTCATTCACAAAGACGAGCAGAATAAGCAGACTTCTTATTTAAATAGCAGTCTTTTTCCAGTTTGATATTTACAGACACTAGTCCATATTGCGATTTAAGTGTATAGCACTGCTTTTATTTTTTTACCATTTATGACTGTTCTGTTTGCTTTTTCTGGATCGCAGAAATCATAGGGCCCTACAGTTGTAATGGTTTACCACTGGGCCTTGAATGAATGAATGAATGAATGAATAAGGAATGTGCTCTTTTCAAAGGTCCAAAAAGTCTTCCCAGAAATACCCACTTTGCTGCAGTTTTGTTGAGCTTGTGTGGAGGATGTTGTTTGCCTAAAAGCAGTTGTCCTTTTGTCTGAAAGGCTGCAATTATATGAATTGTTCTTGTGTGTTCAACACTATTGTTTTTCTTCCTTGGTTTTTCTGAAAGATTTCAGTGAGTTCAGCCCAGTACCACGTTTCCTCCAAGCCTCCAGACATTCTTTATTCCTCCCTTGTGGTTGGAAAGCCTGACATTTTTTATGACTTACAACCATCACATTTTTGAGACTTAATCCTTTTCTTTATCAATAAATGCTGAATTTTATTTATTTTTATTTTTTTGCAATTTTTTTTTTTTTAAATGAGTCGTATAATGAGGAGTCTTTTTAGAAAAAAACTTTATGTACCCAGACACACCAAAAATCCTTAAAAAAATTCTAATGTACTGGCAGAAAATTTCCAGGACATTATCCAGTAATTTCTGTTAACCCTAAAACACAACGCAGTCAAGTTCAAAATGTATCAAATACAGATTAATACGGTAAATTACATCAAATGAATACAGTACATTGTGCCCTGTTTTTACAGATTATTTTTCTTTTGTGTGCGGTGAAAACCTTTTAGATCTAGAAACGTCCTTTCCAGCTCAAAAAGAGCATTTATTGAAAACCAACCTGCAAAATCTCATCTTCAGCTTTGTGACGTCACATAAATAATGCATCAACAAGTTATCGTTGACATTTACATGTTAACGATGCCAATTGGTTTATCAGAAACCAGACCCATCCAGTCACAGTGAGATATTGAGGAGAAAGCAGTGTGGTCTCTTAATTTCAGTTTATACACCACATTCCTGCATGGATTGTTACATGAATCTGTCATGGGGATGCAGGCTTTCCAAAGAGGGTGTTTTTGAAGTATGGGGAGTTAAATCTATATTTGAGCTGAAGGTAAACTCACAGCTTGTGTCTTAGTGGAGAAAAGAGCTATTGCTCGTTTCACATCTGAAGCGAGTCTTTCTTAAAGGCACAACTGCAAAAAACAGATTAATTCTAGGGGTCACAGAGAGGGTGAATTTTGTTTCCACACTGTTCTTTTTTTTTAATGTCTTTTTTTAAATTTAAGCTCTCTTTTTGTATAAAGGTTTGTAGCTCTGTGTGTATTTTAAAGCGGTTCCTTTCTATTTTATTTATTAAATCAGCCCACTTTTACACATGGCAGTTGGCGGTTTTACACACACACACACACACACACATGTTCGTTTTGCTATCAAAGTGAGGACATTCCATAGGTGTAATGGTTTTTATACTGTACAAACTGTACATTCTGCCCCCCACCCCTAAACTTAACCCTCACTGAAAACATTCTGCATTTTTACATTTTTAATTAGACCTTGTTCAGTATGTTTTTAAAGCTGATTGAAAAGTGGGGACATATGAAATGTCCTCATATTTCACGTTGAAGTTGTAATACCAGTGTCATACCCATGTCATTATACACATTTGTGTCATATGTCACAAAAACACACACACATTGTGTAAAACTGCCAACCGCCATGTGTAAAAGTAAATAAATATATTACATTATATATATATACAGACACATACATATTCACACACTAAATAAATAAATAAATATATATATATATATATATATATATATATATATATATATATATATATATATATATATATATATATATATATATATATATATATATATATATATAAATGGACCCCAAACTTTTAAATGGTATTGAAATGGAATAAAGGAGTATGGTGTTTAAAAGCTGTGTTCGTCTTTCTATAGAGAAAGAGATAGTAATAAAAAATAATACTATAAAAGGTCACAATTTGTCTGAGATTTGTTCTCAGAGTTAAAGTTCTCATTGCCGTGTTAGTCATACCTGCCCTGCTCGTGATCTCTCGTGAAGCTCGTCACAGGTATCTGTCTCATTAACTGGCTACATGGGATCTGTCAGCCCGCGCTGCCCCCATCTGTCATACTCTGGGCTATAATTTGGCAGCTGTGTGTGACTAAGCCTCAGAGTTCCTCTAAGCCTTGCAGAAGCACCTGTGCTGCAACCTCCAAAATTTATTACAGCAGCATTTCTGAGTGAGAAGGGACGGGAGAGGAAAAAGCACTCTCTAAGAATGGAAATACCCATGACCTCATCTGCAGTCTGTGCAAGCGTGTGTTGGGGTTAGTGTGCCGCCACACCCGGCTCCTCACACACCCCTTCCAGCCATCAGGAGGTCAGGACTCACCGGCAGGAAGATTATCTCATATTTTCATTTGCGCATACACATAGTCTAGCACTACAAATGTGATTCATAAACTCAAAATGCCAAGTGATTCAGTAGGATTTGTCTATTGTTCCAGTCTGCCACCTTATTTGGGAACAGATTTTTTTAAAATATATATATATATATATATATATATATCTCGCTGTAGTAATAGTTATTGCTTTGCGTTATGCTACATGCTGTCATTAAACACAGCGTTTGGTCATTTGTTTTGCCCTTTTTGCAATGAGCATTATATTTTGCTTTCACATTCCAAGGGTTTTTTCATCTGGTATTTTAACTATGTACATTTATACTATGAACCTTGTACGCAACTTCGACATTGTAATGAAGCATTGCTCTTCTCCCAGGGTTGTTCTCCTGTTGTGTGTGCAGCAGATTATGTAGGTATGTGTTGTCATTGGGCTTTAGCTCTCTCATTAAGGTTAACCCAGCAGCACCGCTGCTCTGCACCACAACACTCTGCAGATGGTTGCCAGGAAACCAAGGAAACTGACATTTCAGAGCTTCTCCTGTCATATGGGAACAATGTTCATCTGTAGTGCATTATAATTTAGGCGATGAGGCTTTATCCGCAGTGCCACCTGCTGTATTCATGTTTCACAAGTGTAACTATCAGTCCAGGTCTGATTTTGGGTTTAGTAAATGGTCATCTTAAAGCTTAAAGGTTAAAACTCTCTTTGGAAATGTCGTGTTTTCCTAGATAGAACCATTCAAAAATGATGCAAGCTTTCAGTCGATTGTACATTTAGAAAACTAATGGTGTGAATTTTCATTTCATGGCATCTTGAAATGATAAAAAAAAAGATTGTCTTTGTCTAAAAATGGGCAAAATGAGCATCTACAATTAAAATTTCAGCCAGTGGGAGTTCACTTGATCAGGCTATAATGCAGCCATCAGGAGTACAGCGATTACCTGCAGCAGTTTTATCTAGTTTTACCAGGATTGTACTTTCTAGCAAGTGGCAGTTATATGTTAGAGTTGTTGAATTGCTTCTTATCTCTACTTATTCCTTCGTTGCATCATACTCAAATCATCCTGCTGATATCTAGTTAGTCAATTTGGTTTGTGCCTGTAGTCATGCAGTGATTTACCTCTCCCTGATAGTGGTGGCATTGATTTGTTCATGTGGTGTAATTTGCCCTTTGGGACAGCCAAGTTTATGAACAGGGTTACAGTTAAAAACCTGCCACACTGAACTCTGGCTAAAACTGCTGAAACGTGTTCTTTAATTGATGCCTTGTTTTATTCATCAAAAATAAAATGAAATGAAAACAGCTAGAAAGATATATCTGAATTTGTTCAGAACATGCATACGTTTTTTCTTATGAACATTTCAGAACAGATTGCAAATGCATGTAAAATAAAAATAAAGCATGTCACTCATGAAGCTCTCATGAGTTTTAAAACATTCAAGAGTAAGGCACTTGATATTTCTTTTCTTTTTCAAGTATTTCCATTCAGTTTCATTACTGTGATAGCTGGGTGTGCAGTTTGTGGTTTTTGGCATCTTAAAGGGCTTCCCCTTTGTTCCCTCTTTGTTTTGCTCCTTCTATTTGCCTCATTTTTTTTTTTAACTTTATCATCTGTTATCATTTCTGGATTCTTATGCTGTCCCTGTTTTTCTGTGTTTCAGTTCTGCATAAAGGGATGAGAGGAGGAAGGTCGGATCACCTAATGGTCGCCACACATGCCTGATTCGGGTTCACTTTAAAGTTCACTTTCATCCCGCTATTATCTGTCCTCCATTCTCTGGCCTCTCCAGCTGAGTGGCTGCTCATGTTCCCTAAGCTTCGCTATTTCAGCTACGCTGCGGGCATGCTCCAGTGCTGAGCTCCGCCACTTAGCCGTACCATGACCAGTCTAAAGCGTTCACAGACTGAACGCTCGGTAGGCGGCTCCGTTCCCGCCACAGATGAGTTTTATACTCGGCGTCTGCGCTTGCCCAATGGAGGTGCTCCGCCTCCTCGCAGCGAGAGCACGCACTTGACTGGCACGCCCGGAGTTCCCAAAATGGGCGTTCGAGCACGAGTTGCCGACTGGCCCCCCAGGAAAGATGGTGGCAGTGGAGGAAGTGGAGGAGGGGGAGGAAATGGAGGTGGGGTGTGGCACATCACGGTGGAGACGGATTCCCCCTCCACCACCACAGGAAGTGCCCAGAGTAACTTGTCAAGCAAGCTCGGCCACCTGATCAGCCCTCAGGACTCATCCATGCTTCGTAACATTCACAACACGCTGAAGAACAAGATGCAGAGTAAAGGCAAAGACAATCGCTTCCTTTCACCCGATGGCTATCTCGGGTCACCCCGCAAGGGCATGCGACGTATTAGGCAACGCAGCAACAGCGACATCACCATTAGTGAACTGGATGGCGATGGCAGTGAGGGCTGGTCTTTCTCAGGATGGACGCCCATGCATCGAGAGTATGGCAGTACCTCGTCTATCGACAAGCACGGCGTGTCTGGCGAAAGCTTCTTTGATATGCTCAAAGGCTACCAGACGGATGCTCCGGACCAACGCAGTCCTGCCCCTGAAAAGTTAAGCGAGTTGCTTACAGTAGCCCATAAACAAACTGCCCTTGACTTACCTGACGGACCTCTTGGTCCTCTTCGCGGCAGTCCCGCCAGTCGTCTGAAAGAAAGAGAAAAACACATGAAGAGGCGTTCAAAGTCGGAGACGGGGGGCGAGTCAATTTTCCGCAAGCTACGTAGCGTCAAAGCCGAAGGAGATTCATCACGTGCAGGTTCTGACGCGGAGGACGGAAAGTCTGACGATATGGGTCCCCCTCCCAAACCATGGGTCTGCCAAAAAGGTTTTGCCCACTTTGATATCCAGAGTATTCTGTTTGACCTGAACGAGGCTGTGCAGAGTCGGCAAAGTGCTGTTAAGCGGAAGAACACCACCACTGGTGCCTCTGCAGCAGCCGCGGCCTCTGCTTCCAACACTTCATCCCTCTCATCCACCCAAAGTGGGGCTTACAGCTCCCCTTGCGGCAGCCAAGAAGAGCTCAACATCAAGGATGGGCCTTCTCTTGACTCTGGTGACGATAAGAGCAACGACTTGGTGCTCAGCTGCCCTTGTTTCCGGAATGAAATTGGAGGTGAAGGAGAGAGGAACATCAGCCCTTCAAAGCAAGGTAGTATCGGCAGTGGTGCCTCTAGCTCTTCAAGAGATGAAGAAGGATCCCCTGAAAGAGCTCCCAACACACATTTCAGCAATGCAGGGGTGGCTGTTCTTGAATCCCCCAAGGATGGCAAAAGTCTCCACCACGATCGTGGAAAGAGCAACATAGTTGAACATGTGGACTTGGGTGCCTATTATTACAGGAAATACTTTTACTTGAGAGGTGCGTGTTGACTTCTTGTAGTAATACTACCCTTGATGTATTGGGAAGGATTGGAGGATTAAAAATAAATAAATAAATAAATAAATATATTGAAATCTCACTGTCACATTTAATAAAAATCCATTGACATTTTCTTGTCAATTGGCAAATGAATAAAGGAAAATGTTTTGTAAATGCTATATAAAACACTATTTAAATGTTGGATTTAAAAATGATTTATCAATTTATTATTCATTGTCACATTTAAAAAAAAAATTAAGTAAACAGTTTTATTTTTTATTGATTTGTTGATTTTTGGCACTTCTAGTTCTGCACAGTTGTGCAGTACAATAGTACTAAAAAATGGCCTGCTACTGATGATATTAAAGTTTATTCATTCAAAAATAAAACCATTAAAAAAAAACACCTCAGAAACCTGAAAAAAAAAAAAAAACTATTTAATTCTTTTTTTTTTAAATGTGACAATTTGGAAATTTCGCTACCTGGCACGTATGACAATGTGCTATTATTCAACAGTTCAGGCAGTTCGATGTGACGCTAAAGTTAATAAAGTGAAAGAAATCTTCCTCAGACTCACATCCACGTATATTCTGCTAGATGTGCCATTCAAATTAATCGTGAAACCTAACACTTCCTGTTTTCCTTTCATTTCCTACAAAAAGGAATTAAATGCTTTAATGCATTAACTACAAAGAAATTAGGTTCAATATGAGTTATCTGGATTGAATTATCGAATCTATTGACGCCCTAGTTAAATCCGTCATTCAACTGTTGCTATTTAGTTTCGGACCCTAATGCAAATTTTGTGTTTATTAGTAATAATTGGTTATTGCAATTGTTTATACTGCGGCTGTTTTATAAATTAATGAATCATTAATCGAAGCAATTATTAAAATCCTCAGAGCACTGGAATTACTTGGGGGTTGATGAGACACTGGGACCTGTAGCTGTCAGCATTCGGCGGGAAAAACTAGAGGATCACAAAGAGCACGGCCAGCAATACAACTACAGAATCATCTTCAGAACCAGCGAGGTGAGTGTTCATTCACACCACGAAATACAATTGACATATAGTTGTAGCGTCTGAATCAAACATGCATCCTTGTGCCTGCACAGAGAGAGTTAATTCTAAGCAGTTAGCGGTGAGTGAGATCCAGGTCTGACGCCCACTGCTATCTTATGTAATATGCTTAGAGGCGAGTTCTCTCTGCTACTGCTCGGCATAGATCAATCTGTGCCCTGACTGGGTTGTCACAATACTGCTTCTCAATCACACACTGCTTTTGACAGCAGCTTGGATGGAGGTTAGACAATCTCTCTAATTATAACAAAAAAAAGAGGCTCTTACATATGACCTCTGCCTTTGACATCATTTATAGAAACCGCTTATGATTCACATGCATTCTGATGGGCCTTAATAGCTTTGTGACTAAGGTGACGCATAGCCTAACATGGCAATCTTTCCACTGCTATTTTGAGACTGGCAGGTGGGCAGACGTGGGTTAGCTTAGTATAAAACTTTTGTACCACTCATTACAACACCTTTTCAGGTGTTTGAGATCTCTGAATCATAATGAGCAGGAACTATAAGACAATAGTATGTTGGGTTCTGCAGTACAAGTACTAATTTTCTCAGAACATCTCTTATACCAACATTTAACACCCACCCACCCATTGATTCTCACCTGTAATTCACAAGTGTTTACAGTTGCTGTATATGTATTCCCACACATATCTGAATCAATAATAAAAAGACATTTCTCCGTCATATTTTTAACCTTTCTACTTATAGTTAACAACCTTACGGGGCTCGATTTTGGAGGATGCTGTGCCCTCCACCTCCAAGCATGGCTTGGCTCGAGGCCTGCCTTTAAAGGAGGTGCTGGATTACCTCGTACCTGAGCTCAATGCTCACTGCCTCCGACTTGCTCTCAACACACCGAAGGTCACAGAGCAGCTGATGAAACTGGATGAGCAGGGGGTATTATGATCTTACATTCTATTACAATTGTTAATCAATGGCCGATATTTTTATTTTTTTAATTATAATTTTGGTAATGCCTACAAAGTGAAGAATCTTATCCTTACAGTTATACTAACAAGTGCGCCTAAATTTATCATTTTAAAAAAATTCTACACGCTCAAAAGAGCTTAATATATAATAAAAATGTTCACATTTTCTCTTTATGGCTTTAAGTGCGTAATAAAGTATACAGTGTATAATAATAATAATAATAATAATATAAGAAGAATACAAACGATAATGACAAAAGTTTATCAAGAAATAATTTTAAAAAATATTAAGTAATTATATGATAAGCTGATTAATTAAACACCACCTCTCAAAAATCTCATCGATTTTTCTCTATATTGATTTCTTGCTACTATATTTGTATTGTTTTTCATTATGCATGATTATATTTTGCATTTTATGTTTAATATGTATGTATATTTGTATTTATAAAATTTATTATTTGATTTATTTGCATCCTTTTCTGGTTTAAAACAAAATTCAAAAAGTGAAAAGTTCCTTTGTGAATGAACTATATTAAATTGAAAAACTCAAAAGTTTGCAATAAAAAAACAAATGTATTGTTTACCAAATTTTGTTTAAAGTTTCAATAATTTCATGCTTTGATTCGGACTGTTTCACGTATGAGGCTTTACAGAGTTAAATGCTTTGAATTTTTTTCTAACATTTATGCTTTTATACATAAATATAATAAATAAATACTGTACTTAATTAGCACATTAAGTTGGCAGCCCAAATAATTACTCCCATTACTCCTATTTTTCATGGGTTGACGGTCTTTCTTTGCTGTCCCTTTTGCAGCTCAGTTTCCAATTGAAAGTGGGAATCATGTACTGTCAGACCGGCCAGAGCAGCGAGGAGGAGATGTACAATAATGAGGCAGCAGGTCCCGCCCTAGAAGAGTTCCTGCAGTTGCTGGGGGAAAGGGTGCGCCTTAAGGGTTTTTCCAAGTACCGTGCTCAACTGGACACTAAAAGTGAGTCTTATCATCTTGAAGGTTTGTTTAATCGGCACTGAAGTCTAAAAGCGGAATTGTGTGGCCGAAATTACAACTAGCTAAAGGGCCAAAACGCCTAGTGAATCTCTGATCTCCTGTCATGCCTTTTAGTAGTTTATAGGGCTAGTTAATTAATTCTAACAGGATCACACTCAAATGAGCCTGCAGCTCGTTCTAAATACAGGATACAGTCCCTCCACTGTCAGCGGTTTATTGACAAACGGAGGTCGTGATTAAATGGGAATGGATCTAATCTCTAACAATCACCTCCTGTGCTATGCTGTAGTTTGTCTTGATTTGAACCCCAGAGCCCATGTTTGAGACTCAGTCATGCGTGCCGTGCCTGGCACGCATGCTCCACCTCTCCCCTGTGAGCATGAGGAACATTGTCTCTGATCACAAGCATGCTTTTAATTCCATTTATCAGACTTGACATTTTACCCCTTACATTCCCTCCCTCCACCCTGTAATGTGGTTGAGAAGGGGCACTGGAGGTGTCAGAAAGCTTTGATCTCAGCTTGACGGATTAGGACGTGGTTTCACAGTCAGGTGGAGTACAGAGATCAGGAAGGAGGGACTGAGGAGAAGATGAGTTACTCTCGTGTCTCTGTGACCATGGTGCAGAGCGGCAACTGCAGTATCCTGTTTGTGAACAATAGAAAAGAAAGGGGTCCTGTAAAAGACCGGCAGCCATATGTTGCCCTAACAAGTCAAGGAGCATTAAATAAATGAGTGTTTGATCAAAGGCTCTAGATTAAATGCTCCCTTCAGACAAAGCGGAAATCCTTCTTTATTTAACAAAAGAAAGGCAGGTGGTCATATAAAGGCTGTATATGAAAGGCTAACGTGAGCTTTTTCTTTCAGCGGACTCTACTGGAACACATTCTTTGTATACAAATTTTAAAGACTATGAGATCATGTTCCACGTGTCTACAATGCTGCCCTACACGCCCAACAACAAACAGCAGGTAAGCTGCACTATTAATATAATTGAACTTTTTCCTTTTTATTTTTAAGTGATCACATACACCATCGTTTAAAATTTGAGGCCAATAAGTTTTCTATATAAAGTAATTAATACTTATTCTGCATTCTTATTCTGTATAATGTTGCAAAAATATTCTTTCAAATAAATGAACTTTGTTCATCAAATAATATTGAAAAAAAGAAATGTTTCATGCTTTGATCATTTGCATTGCTCTTTGATAATGATAAATGTATGTTGAGCACAAAATCAGCATATTATAATGATTTCTGAAGGATCATGTGACACTGAAGACTGAAGTAATGGCTGCTGGAAATTGCGATCACATGAATAAATTACAATTTAAAATGTATTCAAATAGATATCAGTTATTTTTCTCCAAGTTGCTGTTTTTACGGTATTTTTAATAAATGTAGCCTAGGTGAGCATAAGAGACTTCTTTCAAAAACATTGAATAATCTTACCTTCCCCAAAATTTTGAACGATAGTGTATACTGACCTGTGTCGTTTGCACTTCACAGCTGCTAAGGAAAAGACACATCGGAAATGACATTGTCACAATCGTGTTTCAAGAGCCCGGAGCAAAGCCCTTTAGTCCCAAGAACATCCGCTCACACTTTCAGCATGTCTTTGTGGTTGTACGTGCACTCAACCCGTGCTCTGAAAATACCTGCTACAGGTGAGTCAACTGGATCTATTTTTTAACTGCAAAAAAAAAAAAAAAAAAATCACAGATTAAATTCCAGCAGCTGTAGGTGAACGTGCCAAAATGGGGCATCACTTTTTGTAACCATGGCATTTTGCAACACCACACTGTGATTTTCAGTCTGTGGCAGCAATAGTGTTCAAAGCTGTATGATACAGTGAAACCAATGTAGACCAGTGTAGTAATGAATCAGTCAGTCAAAAAGACTTGTTCAAATCATTCTACAGAATCATTTAACTGAATCCACCAGTTAGTTACTGAATTAACATCTGACTCTCTCGCTGAACTGTAACTTTCGTTCATTTCTGTCTCAATTGGGTTGTACAGTTTGTTACTGTTACTGTTATTGTTTTGGGACATTGTCATTCTCAAGAGGACTTGATTGGACAAAAAAATGAGTGTAGTGCAGGATAAGTGAATCAATATTTTGGTCCTACATTTTGAATGCATATATCTGCTGAATTTGGTCAACTTTTAGTTGTCAAAGTTAATAGAGATGAGCTTTCATGGCTGGTTGTTCTCTTGTAGCCTAGATGGAGATGAAAGTTTTTTTGTTATAAATCAAGAAGAATTTTTAATACATTTTTTTTTTAGTTTTAAATAAAACTATCTGCCAATGAATTTAAAATCAGCTTTTCCCTGTCTTGTTGTATTGCCAGAATCTATTCAATCAACATCTAATTGTAGCGGTGTTGTTTTTGGTTTTATTTTTGGAGAAATGGATTTTCTTCCTGCTCGCGGTGGGTTATGTTCTCGCTTGATGTCCTCTGGCCAGCTTATTACTCGTGTCGTACAGCACATTACCCAGGAGAGTGCTGCTCTTAACCACTTCAAATGAGCTAGGCCCGCTTAATTTCCTTCACGCCTACTGGGGGCTGTTTATCAGTAGGATTTGTTGATTGTTGCATTGCTTGCAGTCCAACCTCGAAAGTGCTACTTTGAGTCAAAGAAAGACAAAGAGTGCTTATCTGAACTGAACGGGCAACAAATATAATGTCGATCATTGATATCTTCATTCTGACTTACTCCCTTAATCTTTCGCTCACATACTCGCTTCCTCTCCCTCTCTCTCACTCGCTTGCTCGGTTTCTGTTTTGCCTCATGAAACTAATAGAGGTTATAATTGCTGATGGGCCTCATTGTGTGTCGTCTTAATTATACCCAGTAGGGAGCCTCATCGCTGTTCAGCTCTGAAAGTACAGAAGTTACAAAGGCTCGTCCTGACTGAGCCTCTCTGGAACAATAAGCTAAACGGAGCACATAACAAACGAGAGGGCTGCATGCACACCCTTGCCAACTGTCCTCTCCTGAGAGGGGCTTGATGAGGGCCTGCCGCTTAAACCCGACAACCCTGCTCCTCATTCCCTGGTGGACTCTTTCCCTCCCTTACTCCTGTAGCCCCTTCAACAGCAAACTGCATTTTTCTTGTGAGCTTGAACTTTTCCTCAGCTGTGGCCACTCTTGCTATATTAACCTGCTTGGACTGTTTACACAGGAATTGGCATGGAAGTCAGGAAGTGGATCAGGTGGGTTCAGTGGCTCTCAGGTTTTCATTTGTGATTGTGTAGCGTGGCTGTTTATTTGCGTAAAGGTAAAACACTGGAATGAAGGGTGATTAAAGGTGTTTATGGATAGAGTTAATGATTTATATGCCCTCCTGTCGTTTTATTGACTGCCTGTTGGGTGTACTGGAGTGGTTAACACTGTTCACTTTGATTTTGATTGACAACCTCTCAGCCAACAACGAAATGTTAAGGTAGATGGAAATATTGTAAAAAGTACTTTTTTTTGCAGTCTGTACAGAAGTGTTTTCTTCATTATCCTGCATCGACGCAGGATCTTCAGTGACAGCAAAATAAATTGTGACGTTGCAGTCTGAATAATATATAGCATAATCTGCAGACTTTTGCATTTTTCACTTAAAATAGTCTTTGGAATATTTAAAACGTATTGGTGTGAATCAGTCTAAGAAATTAATACTTTTATTCAGAAAGGATGCATTAAAATGATCAAAAGTGACATTTAAAGATTTTGTGATGGTTATGACATTTAAAATAAATGCCGTTTTTTTTTTTTTTATAACTTTCTATTCGTTAAAGAATCCTGAAAACCACATTGGTAACACTTTACAACAAGGCTCATTAGTTAAACATTAGTTAACGTATTAACTAACATGAACTAACATGAGCAATATATTTGTTACTGTTTTTAGTAATCTTCGTTAACATTAGTTAATGAAAATACAGTTCATTGTGTATGTTAGTTCACAGCGCATTAACTAACGTTAACAAGATTTTATTAATGTATTAGTAAATGTAGAAATTAATAAAGATTAATAAATGCTGTAGAAGTGCAGTTCATTATTAGTTCGTTAACTATTGTAGTTAACTAATGTTAACTAATAAACCTTATTGTAAAATGTTACCAATATATTATGGTTTTCACAAAAATATTAACCAGCACAACTGATAAAATGTTTCCAATAAATTATTCTTGAGCAGTAAATCAGAATATTAGAATGAGTTCTGAAGGACACTGTCCATGTGACACTGAAGACTGGAGTAATTGTAAACCTTTAAATGGTAGTGTAGCTACAATACAGAAGGTATTTTACTTAAAGAAATTGTCAAATGTCACAATGAATTGTTTTGTTGTTGTTTTTTGTATTCTGTACAAAGAAACCTTGAATGTAATACTGGAAATTGGTGTGTCAGAAAGAGTTCATCCTTTCAATAAGTTTACAGTGTGTGAGAACTCTGCTTTGTGTATGTGATACTTGTACACCTTTGTGTTTCTGAGTGGGTTAGGGTGTTATTTGCTTGTGTGGGGGTTCTTTGGTTCCTTGCTGTGGGCAGTGGATGCTCCACCAACCCACACACTGTGTATTTATAATTCAGATATGTAATCCAGTTTGCCTCTCCACCTAAGCCAAAGGGGGTCGGCTGCAACAATGAAGTCAGCCCGCTTGCTGTTAGTCACCGAATAACTGCTCGATGCCCAGAAGTGGATTATGTTTGGGTGGAATGTGTACTGCATTACTCTGGCTTTTGAAAAATGTTGATGACTGTTATTGTCCAAACTCTCATACAGAGTTTGGTTTTTCCATGCCATTGGTGAAGCACAATTGTGGGTGTTTGGACTGCTTAATGCTTGAACAGAAAACAATATAATGAAGAGAGATTTAAGATAATAGAGCAATGGCAAATGTAAATTTAAGTTTTACTACTGTGGTATAAAGTTTTTTTTGGATATGGTTTTACCTTAGTGTTTAGACATGCACCATGGTAATACCATTCTGTTCTTCTGAAGTATGTTGGAGAATCATGTTTAAAAACAGATAAGATGTGAAAATGTGTTTCAAACGATACCAAGTTTGACGGCGGGCTTCAATTGTGGGAAACGTGCAACCCATTAACACTTGCTGCAGTTTAGCGCTGCCATTCACATTCAACTCTTAACAACTCTTTACTTGTCGCTTGGCAATACCGCATGTAAAACACAAAACACTGAGTTATTTGTTGTCTGTTAAAGGAGAGAGATTTAAAATAAGCACGGTGTCTTGTTTTTGTGGGACGTTCCATAGCAATAGTCAAGTCAAGTCAAGTCATCTTTATTATATATAGCGCTTTTTACAATGCAAATTGTGGCAAAGCAGCTTTACATTAAATAAAAAAAATGGTGGTGTGTGGTGCAGCTTATTCTATATATTATTTATTCATTCCGTTGCAAATATCATCAGTATTATTAGTATTAGTATATATATGTATATCAGCAGTAGAAGAACACAACACATCGATGAGCTCAGCTCAGTTTGTATACAACGGCGCCAGTGCAGGCAATAGTGCAAAAATATCATGTTTACCATCCTATTCTTTTGAAGTACCTGGAAGAATCAAATAAAATATCATTATAAATGAATATGATGATTGTTAATTACCATGATGTGCGTAAAAGATCTGTGTAATAGATTTTTTTTTTTATTATTGGGAATAAGGGCGATAACTCCTGCCTCACTTGTAGTGGGCATCAAACCAGCAACTTTCTGATTTCCAGCCTCAGTCTTAGTCATATTGTTTTTCTTTCTTTGCCTGAAGGGACAAACAGCACAGACTTGATTGAATTAGATATCAACAAGTTATTCATCTCAGTCCGTACTGCAGGAGAGAAGTTTATGTTGTGATGAATTTGTAAGCTCATTTTTCTACCACACACACATATATGTTTCCCGTTAGTGTTTTTGTAGATCAGGCCCACGCACAGGCATCAGAATTTTATTTGGCCCTCTCTTCTCTCACCAACGATACAAACTTCTGGCCGCGACTTTTCTTTGTATTACTCCTCCAGTATCTGTATAAAAACGGGCTAGTGGCTCTCTTTAGTCCAGCCTCATTACTGCTATGGCTGGCTAGTTGCGTATGAGTTCCAAGCATACCAGACAGAGCTGAAAGCTTTAGATGTCCATTCCAGAAGCTTAATGAAAGGAAAAAAGCAAGGTAGAGAAGAAAGATTTTCAGACTTGGAATTGAATTCATGTTCTTCTGTTGCATATGAGGGGTCCAAGTTTACTAGCATTGTGCGGAGTAGTCAACAGCGTAATAGTGTTATCCCTGACTTTTTGATCATTTCCTCCTTTTCCCATTTGGCAAAGTATTTGTTGTCCCCACTGCCACACTTCACACTTTCTTAGTTTCCTTAGTAGACTGTTAGTTTCATAATTTCCATAGCAGTCGCATTGTCTTTGGAATGAATTTCTTTCATGCATAAACATGAGGACCTTTAGGGAAGTTTGAGAATGGTTTAGCAGTTAGCTTGTGCATGTGATGAGCAGTTTGTCTCATTGTTTGAAATCTTCTCTCTTGTTTCCCTCCATTATCTTCACCCCCTCATTCACAGTGTGGCAGTGGCTCGCTCACGAGATGTACCTGCTTTTGGTCCACCTATTCCTGAGGATGCTACATTCCCAAAGTCCACAGTCTTTCGAGATTTCCTTCTGGCTAAGGTCATCAACGCTGAAAATGCAGCCCACAAGTCAGACAAGTTTCGCGCCATGGCCACTCGGACACGGCAGGAGTACTTGAGGGATCTGGCCGAGCGGCACGTTACAAGCACGCCTATTGATCCCTCGGGCAAATTTCCTTTCATTTCCCTGGCCCATAAGCGCAAGGAGAAGACCCGGCCGTACCTTGGCGCTGAGCTGCGGAGCCCAGGGGCTATCACTTGGCCGGTTTATGCCGAGGATCATGGGGCTGGAGGAGAACTGGAGGCCCTGCTGGCCATTTCAAATGACTTTCTAGTGCTGGTGGACCCAGAAGCCAAGGCTGTTGTCTTCAACTGCGCCGTACGAGATGTCATTGGTTGGACGCTGGGAAGCCCTGCTTCCATGAAGATCTACTATGAACGTGGAGAGAACATCTCCCTGCGCTCCATCAATAACAACACAGAAGACTTCCGTGAGGTTGTCAAACGTTTAGAGGTAAGTGTGGAGTTGCAATTTTTTTTTTAACAATGTTCTTTGTTATATTTTTTCAGAAATTTAAGGAATTTTAAATATTTGTCATTCAGTCAGACACGGCACATGGGCCTGAGAGCTTGTCTCTTGGTTCTTAATCATTTTCTTTTTGTACCCACATGGGATTTTAACTATGAAACTTTCAGACAAGCTCAAAGTAGTTTTGAGGGTTATGCTGTGTATGTTTCATTGTGTGAATTAATGGGGTGAATAAGAGAGACTTTGCATAGCTGTGCAGTGGCTTGAATGTACTTCTGATTTGGCCCCCTGCCCATTATGTCACTCTTCAAGTGCAAGAGCTGTTGCCATGGTAACAAGTACAGTGTGAACTGAATGCTCATGATCTCCATCACAGTCATGAAACATTAACACAGCTTTCTTTATATTTTGAGAAAAAAGACCTGATTTGCAGATAGGTTTTGTGACAGATATTTTGATAAGGTATTGCATCCTTAATAGACAACAATTGCATAAAACTACTTGAAAGTCAAGAAAAATTGTAAGACAAGTCATATCAGTCTTTCCCCCTTCCTCTAAGCACCTAACTAAAGGCTGCGAAACATCTGAGATGACCTTGCGGAGGAATGGGCTGGGCCAACTTGGCTTTCACGTTAACTACGAAGGAATCGTGGCGGAGGTGGAGCCGTACGGCTACGCCTGGCAAGCGGGGCTAAGGCAAGGCAGCCGATTGGTCGAAATTTGCAAGGTGGCTGTGGCAACACTTTCACACGAGCAGATGATAGACCTGCTCCGCACCTCAGTTACTGTGAAAGTTGTCATCATACCGCCCCATGAGGATGCCACACCTCGCAGGTAGGTCTCTGAGTATCAATTAATGGTTTGATTCATTATTTATCGACTGAATCCTGGTGAATAAGTAGCAATTATTTTTGTCAGGTAGAAAAGTAAACCAATCATTCCAAGTTTTGCAATAAGACAACAATACTAAACATTGCACCTTTGTGCCCACACATGCAAACCAAAATAGATGAGATCCGCCTTCCCAGTCTAGGCTTTCCTCCAGGCGCTGTGCCAACTTGAAGGTTATAATGATCAGGGTCTAAACTACAAATCATTAGACCCACCGGATTTTTATTTGCGTTAACTTGTCTTTTTCTTTCTTTCTTTTTTTTTTGTGTGATGGTGCATTATTATCTAGAGAAAAAAAATACCATTTCTTTTTTTGACAGTTTATATTTTTATCTAAACTAAAAACTGACACTCCTGTGTCTCTTCTGGGTTTTAAACCACCAAAAGGAAAAAATGAGGACTTGAGTCACTAGAGCGGTATAAGCCTGCAGAGGTGCTTGACCCCCAATTTATTGTTTCTATACGTAAAATCTGCCTATACAGTCACATGTTTGTGGCGTGTGTACATTGATTCCAAGTTGGTTTCAGTTACAGGATTCAGTACTCAGTGGTTGTGTGCAATCAAATGCTCTTCATTACAACTAACTACCGAATTCGTCTTTTTATAGGGGCTGTTCAGAACTGCACCGTATGCCAGTCGTTGAATACAAGGGCAGCAATGAGAGTGGCTCATTTGAGTACAAGTTTCCTTTTCGGAGCAATAACAACAAATGGCAGCGCACCTCGTCCAGCCCACAGCAGTCCCTCACCGCCTCACCTCAGAGTCACAGCGGGACACCGAACCGTGCCGTCAGCCTGGGGGCCAGCATGGGCAAAACCCTCTCAGCTGAGCGGCCCGAAAGAGCTGCTGCCATCCCCCGCAGCGTGTCCAGTGATGGCCGTCCCCTGGACTCTAAAAGGTCTGTATGATGGTTGCCTTTATGGAGTGGAGCTTTTGTTTTGTTTGCTCTTCCCCTTAATTTTTCTTTTCCCGTTCTTCCTGTCTCTCGTTTGTCTGTATTTGTGTGTATCGCTCTTTCTGTACCTCTCTCAGGATGTCTCCAGGTTCTGAGAACTATACCCTGACCTCCTCTCTCATGTTGGGCCGCCCACAGCACAACCGCAGTTCACCCAGTAACCTCTCCTGTTCCAGTGACACGGGTTCAGGCAGCTCTGCTCACTGGAGGCAGAAGTCCATGCCTGAGGGGTGAGGCTCTACAAAAACATCTGCTACCTCTTTGTCCTTTGTTTCTTTTGAGCTCTTAACTCTCAATTAATCACCCAATCATCTCATCACTATCTGTTCAAGCTTTAATACAGTTTTTAATGACAAAATGCATGACAGCGTTTATGTTTACATTATAGATTTGCACACAACAGGCACTCTCCTCTTCCAGCGGAGCGGCAAATGGGGGCAGAAGGAGGAAGCAGTGGCAAGTCAACCCCCAGCTGGCCCAGAGTGGAGGACAGCTCTGACAGACCACCATCAGGTCAGACCACACTCCATCAGGGATGAATTATTAAAGGAAGGGTGTTAAATGTAAGGTGTCTGAAAGTGAGGGTAGGAGGAAGCACTGTGCGAAAGAATGAATGAGCTAAGAAAAACCATTACCTGAATGAAAGTTTGAAAAGGCGAATGAATGAAGAGCTAATTTCAAGTATTTCTTAAATCAGATGCTTTTGAAAACTTAAGTCGAAAATATCACTTTTTTGGGGATGGGTATCAAAGCAGATTTCCAGATTTTATTCAATTCTAATTCATAAGTTTTTGATTTGAGTTGATTGGATGCTGATTTATTTAACCATATTTCAGTTGTCCATTTTTCTTACACATAAAACAAATGGTCTATTATTATTATACAGGGAACATCCTGACTTTGTACATTAGAAAAATTAACAGGGCAGTTCAGTTGCTACTTTAACAAATATAATCGTGTGTATAACTTTTCCCACACTGTTTGTGCTATGCAGTGTTATTTCAGTATTATTTGTATACTGTTATAGGTTTTATTAATATTTTTGAATTCGATTTTATTTCTATATATTTTTTAAATTTAATTTGTATTTGAATTTTAGTAAGTCTTAGTAATTGTGGTTTTGACGTTAGTTTCATATGTATATAGATTTTTTTTGTTTTGGATATGGTTGAACTGATTTTAGAACTTCATCTTAATTGATTTCACAACATTTCTAGATTTTGTTCAAAGTTAAGTTTTACGTTTTTCATCTAACATTTAAATTTTATAATCAACTTTATTTCAATTATTGGACATTTTAAAATTAGTTAGCAATAGGGATGTAATTATACATCGTTATATTGAAATATTGCGATATGGAGCATTGATATAATTTTATAAACTATATAATTTGCGGTATAGAGTTAGTTTTATCCAAGGCTCAGCTTACTGTATAAGGTATAATTTTCACATTCAAATGCTTGTGTGACATGGGGAAAACAACATGAGAGTGAGTAAATGCATAATTTAAATTTTTGGATGAACTAACCATTTACAGTTTGGTAATAATCATTTTGACACACTTTCTTGCGATTAGAACTGTGATTGATTGCTTTTTTTCATCTGAATCATTGATCACATCATTTAAATCACCATATCACATTTAGTTTTAATAGTATGATTATTTAAAGCCTTTAAGATAATTTGTACAATTTATTTGTTGTTTACGTATTTATGTATAGTGCATTAAAGGGTTAGTTCACTCAAAAATGAAAATTGTCATTAATTACTCAGCCTCATGTTGTTCCACACCCATAAGACAAATTGCGAACCACTGATTCAAAGCAAAAGATTTGTAAAGCTTCGAAGCTTCATCAAGCAGTGTTTGAAAATCCCTCATCACTAGATATTGTTGAATAAAGTCGTTATTTATTTATTTTATTTTTTGCATTTTTGGGTGAACTAACCCTTTAATAGTGGGAGAAGGCGGACATAGGGAGCACCAAGAGAGTCTGTGTGTGTGGGTTGTCTGTGAAAGAGATCCAACAAATGCCTGCATTGAAAGCACAAGTACTGCATGAAGGATAAAAAAGGAAAGTTTATGCAGTTTCACTATATATAATGTAGAATATAATGTATAAAAATGCTAAAAAATAATATTTTTATTTTAATAATAATAAATAACTTTATTTTGTCTTAAAATATTGAAGTAGTATCATTGTGAATTCAGTATCGCGATTTGTATCGAAACGTGACATGAGTGTATCCTTAAGTTAACAATTACACTGATGTTACAGACATGGAACTACAAATTTTGTGGCTTTTTAGGGACAGGTGCACTATTATTTTACAAAGAGCTCGGACTTAGGATTTTTACCTGGTCAATAATAAAGTGGGCTAAAACATCCCATAGGCTTGCATTGGAGGAATAATCTGAAAATCAGAATATCAAAGAGACTTGAGGGTGGGTTCTTTTGACTTAAGCCAGTAAGTAACCTCTCAGAACACCTTAGCAACCGCATAGTAATGTCCCAGCAACCACCCACGACACCTGAGCATAGTGGCGACCACACAGGCAAGCACCACTTACATTCATTTGAAGATATGTAAAAACCTAGTCTTTCTTCTCAAGTGCTTTCATTAGAAAACAAAGCAAGTGACACTTTGTTTTAACCCATGAGCTCAAGGAAACACGTTACAGACATGCAAGAATGAGAACCAATGCAATGAAACACTTTCTCAGGGTGCTTGTTGCCATGCTGGAGGCTATGTGGTTTTATTATCCAATATTTCCACCTGGCATTGACAGCAACTTTTTTTCTTTTTTGTTGGACCACACTTGTTTTTGACAGCAGCTCGGCTCAGTTCGGTCCTCTCACCCTTCTAACACAGCAGATCATCTGATCTTTCCCTCCCCTGAATACCTCTCTTGTATAACTGTGGTCAACCTTATAGCGCTCGATAGATCAGGCATAGCCGTTGAAAATAAGCTGTGTCCAGTGAATAGCAGCAAACATAAATGGTGTCTCTAAACAGCAGGCTGTGTATGAGTTCAAGTAAAGACAGAAATACCTCCTCTTTCCTGCTGGTACGGTTGTGTAAGTAGTGCATTATATACACCCCCCCCCCCCCCCCCCCCCCAACTCTCACTGTTCAAGGTCCAAGTGTGCTGTGACTCACACTACCACCCCCTTTCTGCGTATTTTTCTTGTTTCTTTTCCTCTCTCCATTCCTCTGCTTCTCCACATGTCTCCTGTTTTTGACAGGAATATTCCTTTTTTTTTTTATAAGACTGCAGGGCCTGCAGGCAGTCTTATGCTGTCTCCACTGAGTCTATCTGTCTCTCACTTTGTCTCCGTTTATGTCCCTCTTTTGTATATCTTTCTCTGTAACCATCTCACTGTTTTCAGCTTCTCTGTTGTGGTCAAGCGGCCCACCTCCACACTCTCTTGACCCCTCTTAGCTCCGCTATGTGGCCTCTCGGAGACTCGGATGGTAATAGCAGGGTCCAGCCCACACAAAACACATCAAAACACATCTGAGCAGTTTGGCCCAGTAAACCTTATGACCCAAGCTGTAAATGTTACCACAGCCTAGAATTATATGCCGCTCTCATGATTGCAGTCAACTTTTTGGTGCATGAGAGGTCAGTCACCAAATGCTGACCTATGTCGGTTTTGTCTTTTGGGATTGCTTTGACCGGTCATCTTACTGATTTGTTATAATTGTGAAGATTTACATTTCAGACCCAAAGAACCTTAACTTAAAGGGTTAGTTCACCCACAAATGATAATTCTGTCATCAATTACTCACCCTCATGTTGTTCCAAACCCGTAAGATTTTCTTTCGTCTTCAGAACACAAATGAAGATCTTTTTAATGAAATCTGTGGGATTTCTGTCCCTCCATTGAGAGCTGTGCAACTAGTACTTTGATGCTTCAAAATGTTCATAAAAAGATTGTAAAACTAATCCAAAAACTAAAACATAAAATAATCAAATCTCAACCATGTTCAGTTGATGTGAGAACCAATGAGGTTCATTCTTGTGCTGATCAATGTATGTTTGAATAAAAGCCTAAATTCAATTTGTTCATCATATAAAGTGATTGTGTCTCTTCAGAAAATTTGGATTAGTTTTATGATCTCTTGATGAACATTTTGAAGTGTCAAAGTGTGTGTGTGTGTCTATGGAGGGACAGAAATCGCAAAGATTTCATTAAAAAGATCTGAACAGATTGGAGAGGATAAAAATCTCAAAGCACGTCTGTGATAAAATTTCTCTGTCCTCCAACTAGTCCAGTCTGAATAGGGTTCATGTTTTTTTTTGTTCCTATGAAGGGCAGGATGGTATCTGACACATCCATGTGAGGCATACAGGGGCTACTTTTTGCAATTTGACAGATTTCTGACATTTTTTTTTTTTATTATCCATATTCACATCCAAACCTTTACTTTTTCCCAGTAGCTTCTAGATACTTTTCCTAAAGTGATGACCCATTTCTCTGAAGTAGCCATGTTGGCAAAAAATTGTGCATTCATGAAATAATTTGAATTGTGTAAAAAATGTTTTATTTTGTCTTAAAAGATTGTGGTTTGTACAAACTAAGTTTGAGGTCTGAGATACTGCAAGGTAATATTATTCTGAAAAACAAAAAAAAACTCTGCTTTGAATAGCTAAAGGGAGGTAAGAGGCAGGAAGTAGGGTGTCGAGAGGGGAAGGAAAGCCTTTTCATAAAGCTCGAAAGGAATTGCCCCCCTCTGACAAAGCTATGTTGCAGTGGCTCATGCGTGGCCTTTATTTTCCTAACACGCACTAACGTTTTTAAAGCTTTTTCAAATTTATGCCCATGAATACTCAATGTCTTGAGTGACTAAACTGCGACCCACAACGCAAAGTTTCTGAAGTTTTATGATCATTTCAAGTCTGTGCATTTTCTGATATTCTGCTTCCTGTCCATCCATCCCCCTCCCCCTTCTGAAGTCTGTGTACTTAAATTGCTTGCACCGTCTATTTTTATTATGCTGGCCATTATGTAACTGCCAACAATTACACAATAGTTTCTTTTACATGCACTGTACTGTAATGAATTTAGCACAGACTGCATAAGCTATATTGATAAATCAGATTTCTTTCAGACATTTTTATTTTCACAGAGAATAATCTAGTGTGTGTGGGTATACGTGTGTGCAATCATGTGTACTTTGGGCTTTGTTTATGGCATTTCTCATCTAAATGAGTCTCAAGTGT
Source organism: Opsariichthys bidens (assembly GCA_037194245.1). NCBI lineage: Eukaryota > Metazoa > Chordata > Actinopteri > Cypriniformes > Xenocyprididae > Opsariichthys > Opsariichthys bidens. Next base: position 9,748,010 of record CM074282.1, read on the forward strand.
GTCTGTTTCCTCCCTGCTGTTGTGCCCTCATTTTCAGTATTCACCAGAGTGTTTTTTTTTCTGTTAAGTACTGTCTAAATGTCCTGTTTTCTAATGCCATCTCTTATCTTCTATAGATTCTCCAGTCACTAAGTCTAGCTCGTCATACTCAGGCGGCCCACGCATCCAGAGACAGGAACAGGTCATTCACCTTTCACCCAAGAAGGGCAGCCAGGTGGGTTCTCATGCTGCATATAACCGCTCTTAAAATCGTCACCCCATGGAACCTCTTCACTAAAGGAGCTTGAAGTAGCAAGCATTACCACAAAATACCACAAACAGTAGTTTAACACTTAGTTAAAATGCTTGTCAGAAGGATGGTCAACAGCACCATTTTTATGATTGAGGGTGGACTATTTTGACTTGAGCCAGAAATGGCAAGAGCAGAGCAACACAGTGAAATCACTCAGACCACTTCAGCTGCTGGGTCAGTAAAATACAGTACTGTTCAAAAGTTAAAGGACAGTGAGTTTTATTTATTTATTTATTTATTTATTTATTTGAAAAAAAAAAAATGTTTTTATTCTTAAAGGATGCATGAAATTGATCAAAAGTGACAGCCATTCATAATGTTAATATAGGTATAAGTATATACTATAATGAACTATACTATATATAGTATAATTAAAATTTAGTTTTGGCATCACAGGAAAATATTAATATAAAAATATTAAAATAGAAAAGAGTTATTTGAAGTTGTAGTAATATTTCACAATATGGCTGTGTTATTGATCAATTAAATGCAGACTTTGTGAATATAAGAGACTTCTTGCAAAAACATTAAAACAATTTTTTAAACCGTGCTATATGAGAAAATGTGTAAAACTTTGTATTCATGTGGGTTTCATACGGTTTTGAGAACTATTTTTAATAGGGGTTTTAATGTAATTACTCAAATGTATTGTTGTGTAAACATTAAGTGAAACACATTTTCCTTGCACGTTAAATGCATAAATTCATATCAAAAATCATTATTTCATAAATATCCTAAAGTTTTTGTGACCACATAACATTTTACAACTTAAACAAACCTTGCTTTGTCATAAAGAGCGCACAGTCATGAGAAGAATCTGCAGTGTTCTTCTCTGATATCATTTTCTCTTCTATTTTATTTTGTTGGTCGACTTTGACTTATCACAATTATTAATGAGCATTTTTTTTTAAAAGAAACACTGTGCAGCATTATGGCAGAAAATCTAGTTTAACTCTTTCTGTTTTCAGCAACCATTTTCTTTCTCTCACAGTCTGAAGGTCCGTACTCCCACTCCAGCAGTAATACGCTCTCCAGTACCACGTCTAGTGGGGGTCACAGTGATGACAAGTGGTATGATCTGGGTAGTGGAGGGATGGGAGAGCAGCCTGAAGCTGAGCCAAACGGTTTGGGTGGCGGTGGCTACCTGCAGGGTGCTTCAGCTGACAGTGGGATTGATGCTACATCATACGGCCCCACCCATGGGAGTTCCAGCTCTCTGCTGGCTGTGGGAGCTGCTGGGGCCAGAGAGAGAGCCCCTTCTCCCTGGCACAGCCCCACAGAAGGGGGCCGGAGGGTGCTTGAAAGGTCCCCTCCTGTTGCAGAGTCCCCAGTGTCCCCCGCTGATGTTCCGCCTACTACCCGAAGCCCACCGACCCATCTACTGGTCCGGGATGGTAGTTCTTACAGTCTGAGTGACATGGCCTCCCATTCTAGGTATGCTTTGATTCACTTTATACGCATTACTTGTAGACTAACAAATACTCAACTCCCTAAGCAATGCCCTTGCAACCTTCAACACCCTGGCAACCACACAACATTTTAGTATTGTGATGGTGGGCTTTTTTATTTGGGCTTCTAAGCAACCACCTATTAACACCCAGAACACCTTAGATGTACCCTATCAATGGAATAGCAACACCCTGGCAACCACACACAACATTTTAGCATCGTATCACTGGGCTCTATTGGTTTGAAAAAGTAACCAACCACCTAGCAATACCCAGAACACATTTGAAGTGCCCTAGCGACCAACCAGAACACCTACACCAGAACAACTGTATAGCAACACCATGGCAACCACACAACACTCATCTTTGCATAGGGGAATTGGATCTTACTTGAATTATTTCTATAAATCATTTATTTCTATAAATGATTTATAAATGGGGTAGTCATGGCCTAATGGTGAGGGAATTGGGCTTGTAACGTGAAGGTTGCTGGTTCGATTCCCACGCCGGCAGGAATTGAAGGTGGGGATTGTGAATAAACTACACTCTCTCCACCTTCGATACCATGACTAAAGTGCCCTTGAGCAAGGCAACTATCCCCTAATTGCTCCCCGGGCGCTGTTGCAATAGCTGCCCACTGCTCCGGGTGTGTGTTCACTATGTGTGTGTGTGCTCACTACTGACTGCTGTGTGTGTGCACTTAGGATGGGTCAAATGCAGAGCACCAATTTCGAGTATGGGTCACCATACTTGACGATACGTCACGACTTTCACTTTCACTTATTTTAACCAACCATCAATACCCAGAACATCTTAGATTTCCCTTAAAACCACCACTTTATAATTCCTCTTAGCATTATGGTGATGGGTTTGGGCAAGAAATTTTTATCCGTCCACAAATGTGCTCCGGAGTTTGGATGTTAGTTTTACAAGTTACTATTATTTGATATTCTTTATCATTTTTTTTTTGTAGTAGTAGTAGTAATAGTATGGCAAATATGATGCTATAAAATATGTACTATTTTTCTAGTATATTTTTTTTCTGAGACAGTTTAGACATGTTTTCCCTTATCTGGCCCTCCCTCAGCACACGCCACTCTGTCAGCCCTGCAGTCCTGAGCTCCAGCCACAGCTCCCCACGTGAAGAGTCTTCCTCTGCTACCTCCCCCTCCTCCTCCTCTTCCCAGAGCTCGGTGTCACCTGGCCCCAAGAGTTTCTATCCTCGCCAAGGGGCCACTAGCAAGTACCTGATCGGCTGGCGGAAACCCGGCAGCACCATCAACTCTGTGGACTTTGGGGATACACGCAAGTAAGTAAGGAGCTCGGCTGTGGGGATGATGGATGGTTAATAGATGTGTGACTGGATTTTAAAGATGTGAAAGAGAGATGTTTGAAAAGATACACACAGGGAAACGGTTCACAAGTTCAGGTTCATAAATCATGGAGTAGTTGCAGTCCTGCTGGAAAAATTTCATACATTGTTTTATAGACAGTTAAGAATTTCTAGTTGTGTTTGCTCTGACCTTCCTCTTCAGTGGCAATAAATCTATGTAATCTTTTTATCAAAAGAGTTTGTTTTGCTTTCCTCTAGCTCTGGGATTTTTATTTATTTTATTTTTTTACTAATACATGACTGCCACCTTCTGGAGAGGAAGAGTAATAGTGAATAGTAATTCGTGCGTATCGATCCTGTGAATATGGAAATGATGCCCAACTGACAGTAAAGGAATAGATATTTTAATTCAAAATCTTGCTTTATGCCTTTTTCCCCCCAGAAGACCACAGGGTGAGGGGACAGACGCTGGGTCTTCTCAGCTGAGGCCCTCTCTTAGGGATTTGCATTCTCCTCAAGCCATGTGCAAGTCCACAGTGGAAGAAGATCTGAAGAAACTCATCACACCAGAAAGTCCCCCATCCATTCAGCACAAGGAAAAGGTAGGTCATCAAATGAAAAGCAGTGTGATACTGAGCCAGTGTGCTGCCATTTTTGAGTGAAGCGCAATACTGTTCATTTACTTAAATGTAAATATAATTTTTTTAAATACTTTTTTAAATTTTTTTTAATAATGATATTCTTGTTGTTACTTTTTTATAGTCATATTGATACATTTGCATTCATCAAACCTGGAGCTCCCAAAAAAAAAAAGCATTTTAAATCACGATCATAATTTTTATTATAAAAATGAAATGTGGATTACAGTAATAAAAGGGTCAGTTACTGCAATCATATATCCCGTGCCTCCTCTTCCTTGCAGTCGTCCTCCTCAGGTCTAGCAAGCTCAGGGCGGCGTTCTCTGCACCGCACCTTGTCAGATGAGAGTATATACCGGGGTCAGCGGCTGCCGTCTCTGGGAGATTCAGTTCTGGAGCAGGCTCTGGCTAGTGACGTGCTCTTCAGCTGCTCTACCCTTCCACGATCGCCGACCACCCGTGGCGCCCCACTGCGCAGACCTTCTTACAAAATGGGCATCAAGATGCATGGTGAGAGAACCTGTGATGATTGGGTCATAGTACTGTTACAGGGCTGCACAATATATAGAGAGTCATGAAAATGCAAAATATCATAGAACAGTTCTAATAAGCCTGGAGCCATCAACAGGGGGTCTGCGACAGTACTTCAGGGGCTCCACTAATTATTGTTTGATCTCAAACAAATTTTTGTGAAAAAAATTAGACTGCATTTAACAAAAATACGATATTTTTATAACTTCAAAGCTAAAATTCAGCTGAATGTTGCCTGGGAAGTTTTCATTTAGTATCACAAGTTATGAAAAGCATTATTGTGTAAGATGCACACTCCACAATCTCTAACTGGGCAAAAGCACACAATCACACACATGCACACACACACACACGCCACCTCACGTTTTCTCATTGGCTATGTGTTAGGTGACCTCTCAGCGTCTGACACCTCTCTAGCAGACCTGCACGAGCGGCACAGGCTGCCTCCTCCTGAACTGGGTCTCATGCCTCTCCCGGACACGGACACAGACAGCGGCCTGGACTGGACCCACCTCGTAGATGTTGCCAATGCTTTCGAGGGTGAGAGAAGACCACAGCGCAGTGAGCCCATTTCTCTTCTCTTTATCTGTCCTCCTCAGCTTTGTCACAGCTTTGCACAATCCATCCGTCCATCTTCTGTAGGGGGAGAGGTCTTTATTTGATTAAAATTCACATATTAGGGTGTTTCTTCAAATATGGGCACTTTTCATACGTCAAGGGTTGTTTGTTAAAGCTACGCTATGCAACTTTTTTTTTTTTACATGAAACAAAAAAAATGTTATTGAGGGATCTTCCTTACATACTTCATTCACCCATGAGCGTCAGTGAAAATTAGCTTTGGCTCTAAATTTGATATGGATCAAGAGAAACGGACCATTGATCACTCAACTGCAAACCTCCGCAAGACGGATGCAGTTTTGTAGTTTAATTTTAATAGTTATTCAAATTACTTATTTGAGTTGTTTGCCCAGTTAGCTTTATTTTATATCAACTTTATTTCAATTACTTAAAACAAACTGTAATAGTTTTAGGCTTGGCTAACAATAACACTGATTGTAGGCAATTATGATTCATATAATTAGCTTTTGAAAAGTGTAGACCAATATTTATAGTATTTCCACCATTGTCATTTTTACCATAGAATGCTATCAAACTGCAAACACAATGCAGATGTGGAGAGAATGGTGCTTGTGATGGGAATGTTCATGAAAAAAATCTGCTTTGACTGTAAAAATTAAATAACATAATGGGAGTGCGAAATGTGTTTTAAGGGAGTTTAATATCTAAAGGGTCATAACACAAGGCGAAAAGTGCCCATAGTTAAAGGAACATTACTGGGATTTACGATGCTATGGGTTTATCCATTATGTGCAATGATATAACATGCTGAATTTGCTGGAACATAAGGATTTAGAATAATGAATGAAATGCTGTTACATTAATGGGAATGTCCCCTGAGGACTTGCTCTGATGGACAGATGTGAAATCATGTCTTGGAATGTGCGACTGTGTAAAAGCTCGACGTGCTGCTTTATCATATGCCTAATATTGCCTTCATAGTTAAATTAATGCTCTACTTGTCATCACACCATCATCTCTCTCTCTTTCTCTCAACTCCACACTCTTCTCCTCCCATTCCCCTCTCAGTGCAAAGAGGGTTTATGTTCAGTTCTCAGGATGTCAGTCAGAGAGGAGAGACTTCACTCAGTCCTCAGCATCTAGAGCTGCAGCCAGTGCCCCACACCAGACTCTCCCCCAGGTACAATTACTCTCACATCTCAGCTTTTTCCTAATATTCCAACAACTGTGTCCATTTTGTCCTCACTCTGGTTCTTTTGTTAGTGAAGGGCCTTCTAGCTACAGTGGGAAGGTTTCTCAGCTTGAGGCTTTGGTGAAGATGTTGCAGGAGGACTTGAAGAAAGTGAGTAGAACCTCATGGTCATTCTGTTGTCCGAATTTCCACCTTTTCCTCGTTAAGGATCCTGCCTGTGGTGGTAATGCACCAACAATGTGTGAAGCATTAATTTTCAGTAATTCAACTTGGCAATAATTGACTGGCAACCACGTGTAAATGTCAATAAAGGCCACTTTATCAGCGTTCTGGAGCTGTTTTAGGATAGGGATTTTAAAGTATTTAAAAGCTATAAGCCACGAACCAATACAACCAGATACGAGATGGATCACAACAAAACACTATTTGAAAGTATGACCAAAAGACAAAAGTACTTAACAGCTTTAATAAGGGGAAGAATAACAATGCCATGAGGACAAAGAAGAAATATAAAACTATTGACTGAAAGATTATCAGTTTGAAGATTTCTCTGCAGAATCATGGGTAATGTCGTTTTTCACCAGAAATTCCAGCACTGAGGATGATTATTTTAAAAAATAAGATGAAATAATGCTGGTTGATGCCTTCAACAAAAACATTATATCAATTATTAAGACGTTCGTTCACCCAAAACTGAATTCTATCATTACTCACCTCATGTCTTTTCAAAATTAAGATATTTCTCTGACCCTTCCATAGATGGCAGTTAAATTACCATTTTCATGGTCCAGAAAGATAGTTAAGACATTCTTAAAATAGGCCACAGAAAGCTCTCGGATTTCATTAGAAACATCTTAATTTGTGTTCTTAAGGTGAACGAAGTTCTTGCAGGTTTGACATGAGGACGAGTAAACTTTGGGTGAACTAACCTTGTATTTCACAGTAAGTCTGTCTTTAAAAGTTTATAATTCCTCTATGGAGAAAATGAAGGGTATTTTTACTTCTGAAAGTCATAGTAAACGGTAGTAAAACAGTCATACTATCTTGAACTACTGTAATTGACTCAGAATGAGATAATTTCGCTTTGAAATGTCAGAATTAGTAATTGCCTTTTGCCTTTATTTTTCCTATATAAAAAGTGCTTCATAATTTGCATGGAAAATTTAATGCATTTTGCTTTTTGTGTTGCAATTACAACCCTAGTAACTGTTGTAAAGAGGAGCACTGTCAACATATTCAAGGCTAGTGTATTCATCCTTGCATTTATCACTCTCTCATTATGTGTTTCTTTTCCTCCAGGAAAGGGAAGAAAAATTGAAACTGCAGGCTCAAATTAAGAGACTTTGGGAGGACAATCAGAGGCTGCAAGAAGAGTCTCAAAGCTCTGCTGCCAAGCTCAAGAAGTTCACTGAGTGGGTCTTTAACACCATCGATCTGAACTGAGCCATCTATAGAAGACAGTCAAGATCAATAGACTTCTCGAAGACCAGACAGACATGGGAGAGACTTTTACTCTCATGTGTGACCGGATTGAGAATCGTCCATTCACAATTCAACACGATTTGATATTCTCACATTAGCATTCCTCTACAAACTCTCAACACATCTGTGGAGACGTGGCTGACATGGCTCAAAGTCAGGGAAGGGCAAAAAAACAAATCTTTAGCCCTTTTCTGTGATGACTTCTCCACTCTAGATCTCTCGGGACATCATTAGAATTGCCCACAGGAGTAACTAGTAACTAGCTGTGATGCCAGTCTCTGCCTTCCAGGCTGTTCCATTCTTGTCCCTCCTGTGCCCTACTTAAAACTGACAAACTGACATTCGGTTCCAGTCATTTGAACAGTGCAATAGCCCTGCCCCTATGAAGACCCCCTGCCTCAGAGCCCGAGTAGAAGACTCCTCTGCTACACAACCACATTTCAGCGCCATGTCGTGACATTTTGCGGCGTCATTGTGGTTTTGCCGTTTGTGCTTTTTCCCCCTTAACTGTTAAAAGTCTGTCTGCATGTTCCAATCTACAGACTCAATGTGCCCCCCCACCCCCCGCCTGCTCTTGGGAAACCATTTGCTCTTCAAAAGAAGGAACGCACCTTTTTTTTTTGAAGGTGGCATGAAGTGCTCATAATGAAGTCAAAACTTGTGTTGTGTTATGATGTTTCATCTCAACATCAATCAAAGCAATAGCAGGGAGTCTGAATCCTTGTCCTAAAGATTGGACTTGCGCAAAAAACATAACAACTTTGGCAATATTCTGCCTTGATTCCTCTCGAGTACATCTCAAGTCTGTGGTACGAACACTGATGATCCTACAAGTCTGGAATTTAAGGACGTGTCTTATTTTGGGAACAATTCAGTTATTTATTTCATTTATGTTAAGAGTAAACAATTTCGATTCTCTATGCGTGCAGTACAACGGACATCTGTGAATAGTGTTCATTTCAGATTTCAGAAGGGGATGTCACTTCTTTTGGACTCTATTTTTATTTTTGGTATTTTATTTCTAGTAGAGTTCTGCCTGAGCTGCACAGTATCTTTTGTTGTGCAAGTTGTGGTGCCCTAGTCTGCTATTGTGTTGCTTTAGTGCCATCTAGTGGTAATAAGTGATCGTCTCACTTGACTTCAGCTCTAATCTATTCCAGTTTGTTTCCACGTTGCCTATACACAGTCAGAGTGATGGAAACCTTCCATTCAAATAAGAGATAACGCTGTAAAAAGCAGACACACGGGTATTGGATTCAATATCAGGGAAGGGAGGAGGTGCCTTTCTGAGAAAAGGGAAAAAAGGAAGGAGAAAAAAACTAGGAGCCTTTTCAGAGTCATATCTGAACTCATAACTGGAGACACAAGTTCTCATGAAAGATGCAATGGGTTGCTTGCAGGAACTAGCCTCCGAAAGAATGCACTCAGACTGAATCACATCTTGGATGCTTTGGCCATCATTGCGCAGAGTGTGGAACCAGAGGGATGGCTTAGTTAAGAGCAAGTTTCACTGTCTGGGATCAATAATATTGAACAACTGCCCTGTAATCTCACACCCAGTTATAGCATTTTGCTCTTGTTTCCAGTTCCTCAGTCCCTCATCCAAACAAAGTCCCAGAGCAGAAAGGTCAGGCAACAAAGACCAAACATCCTGACCCAAGTAATGTATATTGTATAGATCTCCTTCATTATACGGTTCATACTCTTCAGGAAGCACTAGCTGGTTACTCAGTATAATGAAGGTGGAATTGCTTTCTGGATACTTTACTTATTATGAAGAAGATGTACACAATGGATCCGGAGGTAACTTCGATTTGAGTTTGCGAACAGTGAGCAGCCATAATCGATTCTGTTCTAGGAATCACTCGAAGTGTCTCAGATAGTGCCTCCCGATGCCCGCAGAGAACGAAATACTAAGAATGCCAAACTTTTGCCTCGGTCACAACTCCCTGTTAACAGGGATGACCTGCACAGTGTGGAGAACGACATGAGATTTTTAGTTTGAAACGAGAGCATTAAACTCCTTGATGGCAGAAAACACGACTGCTATTTATTCTCGCATCACTCCACTCTGGTTTGATATTCATTCTCCCAACATTCTCAAACCTTTATCATTTTAAATGCATACATGTTTTTGTTCAAGGTAAATATTGATGACTGTGGGAATGTGAATTTTTTTTTTTTTTTTTTTAAATACATTCTCTATCTCTTATCTCTTCTAATTTTGTTCTTAGCTTTCTGATTTAAATCTCCTTGCACTGTTTTTTTTTTTTTTTTTCATTTTGTATAAATCTATCGCTATTCGTTTATGGACACGCATAAACATATGGCTCTTGATGTTGCTTCTTGTTCTTGCGTAATGCAGTCACTTTTGAGAGAGATGAGGCTGGGATTGATTTCCCTCCCTTGATCTTTTATATTGTGTCATTAGACGTTATTCCATATATTCTCCCATCTAAACTTTAAAGAATTGTGTTTTTAATGATGTGCACATTTTAAAAAGGAGCATTAAGATTACAAACAAAAAGTACTGTTTACATATACTGTTCATCTTCTTTGTAAAGTGTAGAGGTTTAAAAAGAGACTTTCCAGTGATTACAGTATTAAGGTTTCATAAATAAATAATAATAAAAAAACTTGATTTGAGGTGCTGTAATTATTCATGAACTGGTCAAAACAAATGGCTCTTGCTTGCCGCCTGCTCTATGAGGTGTAATCTGCCATTGCTTTGTGAGCCAATAAATTAATCTAAATGCTATAGTTGAATGTCTTCCCACGTCTCCTCGTGTTTATTATTGCTGCGATCTGTGCCCTTGTTTTATGTTTTTGTCTTTCTCTCCATCAGTGTTGTGCTTTTGTGGGAGAGGCTGATTTTTGCCACGGTAGTGGCGAGGATAATTGCACCTTGCAGTAAGTAATCAGCAAAGCCTGTTGAAGAGCAGGGCTGGATTGCCAAGGGCTCCTCGCGTCCTCCTGCTGATCTGCCTCTGATTGTGAGGTTAACCCTCTCATGACCGTGGCCGCGCGTCGCCGAATCCCATCTAATGTGATTGTGGAAGTAGTTTCTACTGGTATCGCTGAATTTGCAGAACGAAGTCACTTTGAAATGCTGCAAGAGAATCTTTTTGTGGAAATGCTAATGTTGACCCGAAATGGAAAAGAATGTAAAGGGCATCTCTTACCTGGAGCCGCCGATTTTGGCCGAAAGTCTGTGCAGAAATATCTGCCCAAGTTAGTGAAGTCAGATAACCTTGCTGGACGAGTATGTGGTGGTAGGAGACATTTCGGGTATATATCAGCGAGCAAATGTCAATGGAGTTATCTGCCTCCAAACTATTGGAAATGGACATGTAGAAGGCTTGAGTGCACAGACCCAGACTGAAGTGGAATGTCCTCTGCTCGGGAACTTTGCTTGAACAACGCAATAGGGAATTTTTAGTGCACTTGAAATAAACATGTTGTAGAGTGAGTAGTGGGAGCAAAGGGCTTAGAGCTCTTCCCAAGAGTGCCGGCTGTTGTAAATGCTGTCAAAATCCTGTACAGATGTTCGCAGACTGAGCTCTCCAGTATTTGCACTAATAGAAGAGAACCAGGAAAGAAACTGGATGAAGAACCAATGCCATAAACAAAGTTTTAACACTTTTTAATAAGTATACAGTAATTAAGTACTTACAAATCATTTGCAAAGTAGTTTATAGTTCATTTGTAGTTAATGCATTTAAGTCTCTACATTTATTAATATATTAATAGGCTGTATACAAATAGCGAGTTCTTTATTCATTGTCACTTAGTTAACCAAATTATTGTTTAATTCACCCATATGTAAAGAGGTGGATAATGTTTCTTTTTGTTTGTCGCGACGAACTTTCTTCATCTAGTTTGCATTAGTATTCCTAAGATTTAGGTAGGTGTAGGGGTAAAGTTAGTGGGGTATAAGGGTATAGATTGTACAGTATAAAAACCATTACGCCCCCTTTAGTTACTGTTGCTATGTCGGACAAGCCATGCGTTCTCACGCCACACATCATGCTCTCTCGCGGTGAAAAATACATCGTGGAGGACACTGACAACACGTCAACAGACAAGACAGAGCAGGTTACTTTTGATATGAAACTTCCATATTTAAAATATTGTAATCTTTTTTAAGAAGTTTAAACAAACTTACCGTATAGTGTCTCTTTAATGTGTCGTGACAGATCGCTGTAGCTCCAAGCGGCTCGTGAACCAACATCTCTTCATGCTAGTTCATTCATAGCATCAAATAAATGGACATCAGAAGGAATGTTGTTTTAAGCGCGGAAAGATGTGAGCACACACAATTTTTCAAAGCTCACCAATGTTAATCTACTAACTCCCCTGATTGCTTTGTCGGACAAAATGGCGGATTCGGGGTTATGATTGGTTAGGTCGCCTGTCAATCAAACTGCCGGCGAAGGGTCGATTTAACAATAGAGGGTATGCATTGACGTCACTTTCCTGCCAGAAAACACACCCCCTCAGCCAGACTGAGTGGCAAAAGAACCTGCTGCATGACTGGATTTAACAGGGGAAAATGCAAAACTGGATATTGACATGCAGCCCGGAATCATGTTTCCAGACCTTTATATGTGCCTGATTTCGATGCTGGGGGAAAAACATAGAAAATTTGCCTCTGAAAGCGTTATATTAAATACAAATGTATAAGATGTGTGTGTGTATATATAATAGTATATAATATAATATTATGTTTATTTAAAAACACCCAATTATGTATAATAAAAGATGGTAAATATTTAACTGACGAGTTGTCAATACAATATATATTGTGAAAATGTTACATTTTGTCATTGTCACCATATTATTTATTAATTTTAGTAAATTTTACTAATGTAGTCATTAGTAAATCAACTTTTAATAAAAACGTTAAAATCTGTCCCTGTTCAAACCCGAGCTCCTGAAACAACATTGAGTACATTAAATGTTTTATGTTTACATTAAACCTTTATGATTTAGTTATACCTTTATTAAGACAAAATTTGGAATATATTTTACATCTCATGATTAGGATGTTGCAATTCAAGCAGGTGAATCAGTGACAATTTTGAGTTGATAGAAGAAACAATTGTATTTTTTTTTTTTTTTTTTTTTTTTTTGACGATATCAACACCAGGCTTCATTTCAGCCTAATACTACAGTCCTCTTTACTTTAGTCACAGTCAGACTTTAACACTTGACTTCTATTCTTAGCTATCTGCTCGAATAATTAGCATTTATGCAACATTTGCCCTTTCCTGCAGGTCTCTGGTAAGAAAGAACATAAATGCACTGCAAATGTAACACTCTTGTGACATGTTACCTAATGCACACTAGAACATTACTTTCAAGACAGAAATGTCTAGTTCACTGCAAGCAAGGAGAAAACATTTATATTTGCAACAGATATTCATCCTGAAGGAAGATCATTTCTTGTCCGCATGAAATAGAAAAGCAGCTAATTCAGTGAGATGATTGTGTGTGCAATGCAATTAGACTACTGGAGATACACCTCTGTGCATTTCTTGCATCTCTCACTAGTCTAAATAATTAATCTAGCCTGGAGTGGGTTGGTTCCTGTCTGATACTGTCAATTTGTGCTGATGTCGCTATGCGCCAATGTCCATTATGACTGTATATGTGTGTACACATGCCTTTTTGAGTGAGTGGTTGGCTGAATACATTTGTGATTCAGACATGATGAGCAATTACTCCTCCCTAATGGCTTCTGACGGTATTGATTTCGGAGAAGCAAGTATTTGAGTATGTGCTAATGCATGTTTGGAGTATCTGTATTTTGAATCGCCGTATGGGGTGAGTTTCATGTTTTAAAGCTTGATAACGACCAATTTTTTTAGCCTCCAAGTATATACTTGTGTGTAAATACTGTTGTGTTCAGCCATGATACTTATACAACCTGACTAAAACAATGCAGGACAGAGAGCCCCAAAAATAGTGTAGGAGCTGTGTTAACACCTAGAGCTCAGGAAGTGGCTTGTTAGAGTATGTGATAAAGGACACTTCCTGGCACTGATAATAGCCCTTTCCTGGCTGTTCTCTGCAAAGTAGTGTACTAGCAATTTGGTCAAGAGTTGATAACAATGGCCCTAATTAGAAATGTGCAGACCGGAAATTCAGTGTTCTTGAGCAATAGTGTCTCTGACACCATTATTTATATATTTATATCTCAATCTCAATTAGAATGAGTTGTAGCTTTAGAGTTGCATAATCATCTATATGTTAGTAATCTTTTTGGGCAACTTCAATCTGGTTTTTCGAAAATTTCGTAGTACTGAAACAGCCCTGGTCAGTGACTATCGACTTACTTTTGACCTGTGATGCTGGATTCTTATTCTCTCAGACATTAGCGCCGCTTTCGAAACCATAGATCATACTCTTTTACTGAATCGCGTCTTAAACTATTTCAGATCCTCTTTGACCGGACGCAGACATTTTGTTGCTTTAGGGGAATACAGGTGTGATATTGGGTCCGTTTGTACTGGCATCCCTCAAGGCTCAATTTTAGGAACCTTACTCTTTAGTCTTTATTTATTCCAGCTTGGTCAACTCATGAATTTTGGGTATCACTTTTATACGGTTGACACACAAATCTATATTCATTGTAAACATGTTCAGAGTGAGGCTGTCTCATTGCTCACTAAATGTATCTGTTAGATTAAATCATGGATGGCTAATAATTTTCTGTGCTTAAATGGTGATAAGACTGAGGTCATGGTAATTGGTTCTCCTCATCAGCTCAGTAAGACTTACCAAAGTCCTCTTATCATTGATGGTTCTGTACTTGAGTTTGAGCAGATTAAGGAATCTAGGACTGATCTTTGATTCCTAATTGATACTTGAGGCTTTTATCTGAGAGATTGCAAAATTGCACCCCATGCCATCCCTTTCAGCTGCAGAAAAGTTAACATATTTGTTTTCTCTTATTGACTATTGTAATGAGCTTCTTATTGGAGTTTCTAAGCATACTTTAAGTTCGTTATAGTACGTTCAAAATTCTTTTAACTAGGACCAAAACTAGAGATCATATTACTTCTGTATTGAAGTCACTAAATTGACTAACTGTTAAGTATAGAGTTGATTTAAAAGTTTTCATGCTCGTATATAGATCTCTCCAGGGTCTAGACCCAGAGTATTTATCTCAACTTTTAAACGCCTTATATTCCAAATTGAAGTCTTTGCTGTTCTCAGTAGGGTTCGTTGGATTGTCTATCAAACAGTTACGTTCCCTGGGTGACGGAGCCTTTTCTATATCTGCCCTCAAGATGTGGAACCAACTTCCAGTTGAAATTCGGGAAGCACAGTTTCTTGTGATAATCTGGTTTCTGGTTCTTATTTATTTTAACCTTCCTGTGCTCTTTTGTTTGATTTGTTTACATTTTGTTAATTACTTTACTTCTATTTTCTTATGCTGTAAAGAGCTTTGAGAATATCCTAGAAAATAGCTCTTATTATTATTATATAGTATGCAGTGCGCCAAGTTTTCTCAGAGACACAGTAACTCCAATTATGTGTGTACCGGCAACTTACTCTGTAAAGTTACAAGGTGCACTTTTCTCTCTTTCTATAAATCACTCCTTATTGCATCATATTTTGTCAGAACTTGAAGAAAATGTAACAAAAAGTAAAGACTGACTCCCAGAACTCAATCAGGATTCCCTGTGGGTATGTATCATCTCAGCTGTGCCAGAAGGCCAATTAAGAGCCAGTAGGAAAAAAAAGAGAAAGGGGGGGGGGGTGTATGTGAGAGGATATGTGCATATGTATGGGATAGAAGAGGCGATGCAGCAGATTGCATGAGTGGACCTGCAGGCTTCCCCAAGAACATGAGACAAAAGACACACTGTGTTCTCTGTGAGGTCCCTGTGGTCCAGATGTGTGACATTCTGTGGTGGATAAATCAACTGTGTGCTTGCAGTGCATTTAATGAATATTTCTCCCCATTTTCTGTTGTTTAGTCCATTTACAAACCATGAAAAATACCAATTTTGCAATGTGCAAATTTGATGGTTTCATATATTAAACATAAAATATAGACTTGTTCATTCTCCCTGTATCACCCAGATGATGATCGATTCTTTCTCTTTCCTTTTAAAGCTATCAAATATGGGAAATCAGAGAGCCAAAGAGCATTTATATAGACTTTTTCCAGCTTGATTAAAGTTGACTTAAGATGGCATCTCACTAGTCTTGAAACAGCTCAGTTGTGGTCAAGAATTTCTCATCTGACAACTGTATCTGATAATCTCACCCTCTTCAGTCACAGGTTTGGTACACTCACTGATTAAGAATGACCAGAATGAACTACCTCTGATTTTTTTTCTGATTTCAGGTCCTGTGAAGCTGTGAAGGACATCATCTTCCATTAATAGCCATTCGAAATTAGTTAATAATAAAATAACATTTTTGTAAGCAACATATAAATACATATGTATGGGATAGAACGCTTCTTTTGCGTTTACTTTGGGCTGGGCTGGGCTTGCTTGTTTAATAACAATTATTTTATTCTATTTTCACACCAAAAGTGAAATAAGCAAGCCTCACGCTGAAGGAAATGCAAATTCGTATCTGTACAGTATGGGTGCAGCTCAGACAAGAAAGTTCAGCACTCTTTAACAAGTAAAACAAAAGATGAAACGCACACGAGTTCACGATTTCTCTCAACATCCAGACAGGAGAGCTGTCAGTCATTAAATGGGAAACTTGCATACATATTTGAAAAATTAACTAAGCTATTGTTGTAAATTTAAAAGTAATGCATACTTAACTAGTTACTTGGAAAAAGTAATCTGATTACGTAACTCGAAATACTTGCATTACCCCCAACACTGGTCCTGACTCTGTGGTGTAAAAAAAAAAAAAAAAATTCCATTTGAAAAATAGTAACCCTGTCATCCAGACCAATTTTACCCACTGGACTCCTAATCATCCACACATATATTTAAATATATCGATATGGATATAGATGTATAGTTTGCCTTCATCGCTGTGTCTGATGGGCTTGAGCATGTACATTCTTGACATCCAATAAGTGCTGCATGACATTCTCCTGCGGCTTCAGAATGATTTGTCGGCTCTTTCCGGCTATTATAATCCTATTATTTCTAAACAATGTATTTATTCAAAAATATGTAAAACCTGTTTATATAGGCCGTTTAGCTCCACACGTCTTTCCGAAGGAACATTTCAAACGGACACTTATCTGAGCAGCACATTTTTGGTGAAATGTTGCATGTTTGCAGGCTTTGTTCACAGCTTGTGTGTGTGTGAGCACCAGAGCACAGTGAATAACTCTGTTGCTCTTGGACCATTTCATTCTAATAATACTTTTGGTGCCAAAAACAAGACTAACATTATATGATCAACTTATGTTAGTAAAGACAAAAAAAAAAACCCTGTACTACTGTTCCCCCTTACTGGATAAGGGTTTAAGAATAACTCCAAGAGCGTATTTATTACTAAACAAGATGTCCAAATGAGAGAAATGCCGAAATTAGAGGAGCTTACTCAATTGAATGTTTATCACATGACAGAATTGAAATGGGTATGCCAACAAAAGCTTTCTCTCACTTAATAAACACACATATTTCAAAATTGCTTGCCAGAAACTAGAGGGAGACACTCCACCCCAAACCCCCAAACCCCCACCCTCTGTTATCCTCCCTCATTCCCTCCCTCATTCCCTCCCTGCCTCTGACACACGCATGCCAGGATCCTCACACTGTACCTGAGCACTTCTCCACGCAGCGACCACCCACGCTGGGATCCAGTGCGCGCGAGAGACGGACAGAGTGGAAGGAACACACTGCTTTCCACAGCTGCACAGCTCCTTAGAGTCCCTTGATAATCTTCCCCCCACCAACACCTCATTATCATCATCATCATCATCATCATCAGCAGCAGCAGTCTCTTCAAGCCAGTTAGATCATGAACCTGCTCTTTTCTGGTTGCTAAGGAGGGGAAATCGAGCTCCGAGGAGTGTGCGAGGCGGTACTTACTAAGGTAATGCGTTCTTCCAGTCATCAGTTGTTTGTGTGTGACTAGGTGTCTGTAAACTTGTACCAATGTTCGCTCGCACTGAATGATCAATTGTCATGTCCAGCGCTGGATTCAAGTGGCTCCCGAAGTGCTGGTGAGTTTGAAGTGAATCATCCTGTCGCCTCGCGCTCCCTGCTGTGTGTGTGCGCGCGCGCGTGTGCGCGGGAGGGACGCTGGAGTGAGTGAGCGAGCGAGCGCGAGCGAGTCTTTCTCTGACAGGGTTTTTCTGCCTCTATATTCGGCATCGCTCTGTGGAGTGCTGTGTGAATTGGGACGGTGTTCCTGTGGGGATTGCGCTCCGAAAGCAGCTGTTTGTCTTTTTTTTTTTAAAATAGCTGCACATGTTTGTAGTGCAATGCGGCGCGGGGAAATCATGTCCACATTTCTACCTTTAGGTTCGCCAGTGGTGAAACAGCTGTTATGAGCTCGCGCTTCTCATGTGGCCGGCGCGGAAAAGCACAATCAATACAGGCTAACCAATACGTCCAGCGATCATTTTAGGAGACCATGAGCGGATACTTGAGTATTTGTTTTCTAGCTCTGTTTTCATATACAGCACTGAAGTGAAATGCACACCAAACGCATCCTTTTCCCAGTTTTTATCATGCTTGGAATGTTAAAATAGGCGTTTTTACGTTTGTCAGGAAGGTTTTCGTGGTGTTTTAGCACGTTTGGTTGTCTGTTGTATTTATTTATTTATTTATGTAAAGTAAAAATACTTAAACATTTGTTTTTCCGGTTAACACTCTAGGCTACGGTTGAAACTTCAGAAAGACGTTATTTTCTCTATTGTAGCAGTATTATTATGCTATAGGCTATTGCTGTATTATGGCTCTTGAGAGGTAGAGAAAGATGTGCATGTCAACATACCTGCTCCATTATCTGAAACTCAAAACTGATCTGTTGTCTTCTCTGTTGACTCTAATTATGTGTGGTCGATAAATCGCTTTCTGTGCAACCGATTAGACCCGTAGAAAGCTAAATCCCTCAGCGTTCATAACCTCACCTCAATAACATTTAAGTGAACTTATTGATTCAAGGTAATTAGAGGTGGGTACCAATTATTTCCTTGGTACAATATTCTTGAACCAATGTCTTTAAACAATAAATAATTAATATTGGAACACATACACTATATCTGAGAAAATAAAATAAAATTGACAACTAATAACTTATAAAAAAAAAATTCTCACTACGCATCTTACTATATTTTTTTTATCTTTGTATAATACACCTAATGTTACACCTCATTTTTTTTTAAATCACCCAAAAAATAAGGTATTGTTCACCCCAAAATAACCAAAAAAAAATCTATTTATTCATTAGCATGCCATTTCAAAACCTTCAGATTTTTTTTTTACATTCCAGAAGTTTATCCACCTTATTTTCTGTGAATGTGTGAGACTTGTAAGTCATTGCAAAAATGGTCAAACTATTTACAAATATGAAAAGAAATTTAAATATGCTAAAAAAAAAAAAAAAAAATCCGTTTGCAATAACCAATCAAACAATGTAGCAAACTATTTTATAATGATACCGGAAGCCTCGCACATTCGAGATACAAAAGGCCGTGTCTGCTCTTGTGTAAAAATAAATAAATAAATAAATAAATAAAAAATTCCATTGTTTTCAATATAAATTAGTTGCTGTGCGCAACCCCATGTGCTAGCTGCATTTGTATACCAATAGATGTGGCCAGAGATTCTTTTTTGAGCCCGTTCAAAATTAATCATACCCTATTCCCAATCTCAGAAAAATTCCTTCTTTTAGTCCACATGGTTTCACATTCCAGTGACCATAATCAATTTAGGTCTAATCAATTAACCCCTAATAATGTTAAATGGTATAACCTTCTCTGTAAAGTATAATGAAGGGGGTAAAGCTTTAATTATTCTCAGTCACTGTCACCATGGCCAAGAGCAAAGAACTCAGTCATGATCTTCATACGCGTGTTGTCAATGCCCATAGTGGAAGGAAAGGCTACTTCAAAAGAATTGGATGTCCCTGTATAATCAAGAAGTTCAAGATGTTCAACACTGTCAAAAACCTTGATGGGTGTGGCAGGAAGCACAAAGCATCCCATAGAGTCGCTAGAAAGATCTACTGCGATGCAAACAACAACCCCCGTATCACCACAATAGACTTCCTCAACAAAGCAGGAGGTACGGTATCAAGATCCACAGTTCAGCGAATTCTGCTTCGAGGTGGTCTCTATAGACATCACCCCAGAAAGACACCACCTCTTACCCAGAGACACAGAGATGCACGCCTGGCCTTTGCGAGGGGTCACCTAGAAAGAGATCCGAAATTCTGGTCATCCTTCCTCTGGTCAGATGAGACAAAACTGAAGCTCTTTGGACATATGGAAGTTGCAAATGTTTGGCGTAAGAAAGGAGAAGCCTTCAATCCTAAGAATACCATCGTAAGGGTCAAGCACAGTGGTGGTCACATCATACTATAGGGATGCTTCTCCGCCAGTGGTACAAGTAACCTTGTTAAGATAGATGGTATCATGAAAAAGGAGGACAATCTCAAGATTCTTGATGAAAACCTGGTGGGGTCAGCACACAAGCTCAGCTTGCCAGAGAATTGGACCTACCAGCCGGGTAATGACCCAGGGACAACAACATAAATGTTCTGGAGTGGCCAAGTCAGAGCCTTGACCTGAACCCAATTGAGAATTTGTGGAGCAACTTGAAGATCCGGGTCAGGGCTAGGAAGCCTTCCAATCCAACAACTGGAGGCTTTCGCGAAGTAAGAGTGGGAAACAAATCTTTTGGAGACCTAAAAGAAGCATGTGCAGGCCGTCATCAAGGGACAAAGGCTTTTCTATTGATTATTGAAACACTGTAATATAAAGGGTTTGAATAATTCTGAACATGGTGATTTAAAAAAAAAAAAAAATTAATTCTCAATAACAACCCAAGTTTATATGAACAAGTGAATGTCCAAAAGGGGTAAAATCATAAATTAAATCTCAAATCTCATTCACACTTTTACACTAACAACTGTTGGTATTTAATTCGTTGTCTGGGTGGCACACTTGAAATATGTATGACTGATCTCTCTTCTGTTCTGTCCTTTCCCAACAGAGACCGAAAGAAAGATCAAGAGACCAAGAATGGCTCAGGCCTCTCAGGACCAGTGTGCAGTGGGTATGGCTGACCCAGATGAGGACTCGCCCAACATGATTGCTTACAGGAAGGTACTGCTGCTTTGCCTTTAAATTTTATATACTTTGGATTTGCCATCTTTATAGTCAGCAAGTTAATGCTTGAAAGCAAAAGGAGTTCTGTCAGCAAATATATATGTACAATGAGGTCAGGGCAGACTCAGAGTTATGAATATTGCTTGGTACTGGATTTGAATTTGAATGTTTATTTGTCTGTTTGCTGGTGCATTGTTAACCCTTGATATTTATTCAGCTTCTTTGTGTATAGAATATTTCATTCCCTTCTTGACCGGTCACTGTTAATAAATAGAAGTTGCCAGATCTGTGTGAAAGTTCCTAGTTCATAATTCAAAGAATTTACGGCTGTGCATTTCTTATTCCAACTCTGGTTTTTGTGGTAAACTTCTGCTTCTACATTTAAAGTTATAAATGTTTCATTAGAAAAAGAGACTTACATTTGCCTTGCCAGTTTGCTGTATTCGATCACATGGCGTGTTTAAGATGAATACTGATCTCAGAGGAGAAAATAGCTGACAGGTAGTGATTGATTTAATGCTAGCGTTCCCCAACATCTCCATCAAGCCAAAAACCCATAATAGCAACCCATTTTCTTTTTCATATGAGTTTTTCCAATAGAAACTGTACTTACTTGCTTTGTGCCATCTTTCTGCTTGACCAGTTAGCCTTGGACCTCCCACAACCAAATCTTTTATGGAAAACCAAGTGAAGCATATTGATGCCAAATGATTTGATTCTATCTGAGTGGAGATAATCAGCTCAAGCTGGCGCATAGATATTGCCAAATTGCTAGAGAAACATTGTGGTGGAGAGTGCACCTTTAGATTAAGCCAGTGAGACGCAAACAAATTTGAAACTAATCACTCTTTGGAGACCCTTTGCCGAGTATATCTAAATAAAATGTTATTTGTGCAGAAACCACGGCACTGAGAAGTATACCATTGATATTACTACACTTAATGAGATTTTCCAGTTATTATCCAAAATTCCTTGAAACATGACAAGTTTACTTAAGGAGCAGCAAAGACTATTAAGACTTCTTAAATGCATCTTCAATATGAGTGTATGCACTTTTTTTTAAGTATCAACCATTTTAAAAAGAAAGTGAAAACACTTTTAGATATTTGTACTGGAAGGGAGGCCAAAAAAGACTTGTTTATAATTTGCATACATGTCAAATACTATTACAATTTTTATGTCGATGAATGATAACAGACCAGTTTTGGACTCTGTTTATAAATAAAGCCTTTTTCAATGCTGTACAGTTCTTTAATGTACATTAGTGAATCTGTTTATGAGTTTATCAGTTATGACGGGGGACTTTGGATGCGGGTGTGGTGGACTGAAGAAAAATGTCTAGCTTTGATTACAGCTGTCAGTCGTTATCAGATCGGTGTGGAACTTATAGGATGGAGACCACTGACCTTCAATGAGATGATTTCATTGGCTGTTTGATTGATAGCTTGCTTTTCCTCTGCTCGCTCACTACCTCACAGAGATATGAGATGGGCACCAGATGTCTCACAATATGCTCTAGGCACATGGGAGAAATTCCCAGTGTCCCTAGGGCATGAGCATGAGTTCATAGAGATTGCTATTCTTCTATGTTGAAACAGACAAACACCCAGTCTAGAGGGATGGCATGGAAGTCTGTCCTGGAAAATGAGTCCACAGTCTCTAGCTGTGACCCATGAGGTGATGGCTGACTGTGCTCTTTTGCACACTGTTGTAGAGGATGTTGTGTCTTGGTATGCAACTCATCTCAGGTTTTTTTTTCTGGTTTAAGAGGAGAAACAAGAGGCATAGCACATGCATATGTAAACAGACACAATTAACCTGGATGCGCAGCGAGACAGGACTGACTTTGATGAATTTACCTATTAAGGAGAGCATGCAAAGCCCCAAGGGGTGTGAACATCATTACCATGTGCGAGAAATGCTGAGAAGGAGGGTGAGACTATGGGAGAGAGTATTCACTGGCTTGTAGAGACCTTTTTTCTTCCCAATATGCAACTCATTCAACCTTTCCGAAGCTGACAGTAACCTCTGTGAGTTCTGTTATGGTGCGTGAGCACAGTCTGTGTTCTTATGCCTTGAAAAAGACAAGTCTTCCTGCTACATGGGGAATAAAAAAAGTGAAAGTGATGTGATGTTGCCAAGTATGGTGTCCCATTGTGGGTAATGAAAGTGGAAGAGAGCACTGTTCATTCACTCCCCCAACCTACATTTCCTGCTGGTACTCTGAGACTCGAACTCATGACCTTTGGGTTGCAAGCAGGGGCGGCACCAGAGAATTTTGAATGCAGGTGCTGAGGGGGTGCTAGATCATTGACAGGGGGAGTTGAGTAATTATTAGTAAATACTACCAAAACAGGTTATTATAAATTTGTTTTAAAATCAATAATAAATAAATATAAGGAAAACTCACCCACTCGATTTTGAAATATTCTCCAATTATGTAATCCATATGAAAAGGTGCATTTATATTAAAGGATGTGGAGATGGCGAGCCAGCATTGGCATTCAGCTATTTAGTCTTTGCAGCCGACACTGACTCAAAAAAGAACTAGTTTATTAATAAATAATTGAAATATCTTCTTTTTCCCCTACACATTCACTTTGCCGGTGCTTTGAGCGCGGAATAGACTAATACACCTGCCTATATGTTAAAAGATGGTTTAGTATATTATTATATTAATCAATTTAATATAACGTGCAACTACTTGACTAGAAAAATCTTTAGTCGGGGGCACAAGGAAGTGCTCCTTTTTTAAAATAAAATGCTATAGTGACATTACGAAAAGTGTGACAGCTGCAAATCACGTCGTTATTGCATTGCACGAGTTATGCATGCGTAAGGAGTCAAATATATATATTTTTTTCTTTTCTATTATCGATTCTGGGGGAAAGAAATCTGTGGGGGTGCTATGGGGGTGCTTCTGTATTTCTTGGGGATGCTGAAGCATCTGATAGCCTCTCCCTAGTGCTCTCTAGCCATTAGGACACAACTGCCCCAGAAATAACATGTGTATGGGTATGTTGGGGTTAATGAGTAATGCAAGTTACGTAATCGGATTTACTTTTTCAAGTAATCAAATTAACACAATACTTAAAAAAAAAATACTAAAAAAAATATAAAATAAAAAATAAAAATAATTCAATTTATGACAAAATATCTGAGTTACTGTTTTTTCCCTTTTATTGACTGACACCTCTCCTGTCCCCATGTTGAGAGAAAGTCGGTGATCCACTTCAACCATACTAAGCAAAAATGACTTTAGATTTAATTTTTGTTTGTTTTTATTGCTGAAGTAAGAGTTGAACTTTCTTCTCTTGCATCCTTTTCTTCTCCAGTGGCAGCACAGCTGAAAGGTTTATTTGAGATGTGTCCTCTACTGTAAAGGTGTAAATTTGCATTTCCATCACCCTTTTCACTTTTGGTGTGAAAGAGAGTGTGCATTTGCGAAAATTTTATTTTTTTATTATTATTAAAACACGATCAAGCAACGACAGCCCAGGTGAGGAAAAAATAATACAAAAGTAACGTAACGCATTACTCTCCATTAAAAAGTAATTAACTCAATTAGTTACTTTTTGGGGGAGTAATGCAATATTGTAACGCATTACTTTTAAAAGTAACTTTCCCCAACACTGATGGCCACTACCAGTAGGTTATATTTTACTCCTATCTTTCCTGATTCTTAGCAGAGAATATGCTTTAAAATCAA
>CM074282.1:9777489-9807489 GCA_037194245.1 Opsariichthys bidens
ATGCTGAAACAATCACATCATTTGCAGTTAAAAAGAGCCAGAGCCCTACTTTCCAAGGTGTTATTTCACAAGCATAATGAAGGCGGCCATTTCAAAGGCAGCCATTCTATGAAAATGGCATGAAGACCTATTCATACTATGAGTGTGCACAGACCACTTCTTGCGAATCCGTTATGAGCCAAGCCTCACGCATTAGGCGTAAAGATTAGGATTGAAGGCTCCTCGGAACAATAGAAAGATACACCTGTACTTTCAATTCACCTTCTCAAAAGAGCACCTGGTTCATCATGTATCTAATTGTTTATTGTCTAAAAAGATAGACCACACACACATTTTCTTAAAGGTCACAAAATGAATCTCACCGAACAGTCATTGCTGAATCATTTTGAAATATACACCGTAATGTAAATTGTTCAGTAAATGTTCTGATTAGTTACTAGAGTGATAAGCCTGATTTACTTTCAGCTGGCTGTGTGTGCATCTCCCCAGTGTCCTGTTTAGTGGCCTGAAATGTAAAGTTGATGTCCCTACAATTACAGACCAGCATGCATCTAGTAAATTATTCAAGAACGTTCTTCAAGTTTACTGCAACAATAGAGCCACAAACTTCACATACTTCACATAAAACCAGCGTTTAGTTGATCCTGGTAAGTGCCCATTGTCACAGAAAAACACTATGGTGTTTTTCTTGCATGAGGGGGTTTGGCATCACAGCATTTGTTTCCAGGCGGACTGTTAAAGACCGCGACACACACGTCTCCCGGACGTCCTGTAGAATTCAACCAAGATGACGACTTCAAAAAATCCTGAAGCTTTTCCAGTTAAGTGTGCCATATGCATCAGGCGTTCAGCAAGCGGGGCTGTGGGCGTGACGTCTGAGGCTGAGACTTTTATTCTTGTAATAAAACCTAGTAAACCTTGAGATTATTACTTGTGACTTTAGAACAAAATATATGGATATGAGAACATGTATACAACTGAATTAACAATCTCTTAAATATTTTCCTTTAGTTTTGTGAACACTTTTATTAAACATGCATATGTATTTTCATTAAAAGGAATTATTTCTGGTATTATTGGCACATTTTGTAAATGTAATTAACTAATTTAGATACGCAAACTGGGTGCCAGTGTGGTGAGACGTACGTGCTCGACCAGATTCGGATCTGGAGCTGCTTGCAAAAGTACAAAATTGGCTGTGCACACCGCGATGGGAAATGGGTTCACGCACACTCAATGCTCACTTCCGCTGACACCGCGATCACCCAAGCGAACTTGTGCACTCGTCGACTATAAATGAGGGGCTTTAGGGAGTTTCTAAGATGTTCAGAGTATTGTAGTATAGGCCAACTGTGCAATGTGGTATAAAATGCCAAGTTACATTGTTTTTCTATCGGCTCTTTGCAAAAACAAAGAATTCTCTAGGATTTTCTTCGTGCTTACCAGTATCCTAGCAAAAATTGTCCCAAGACTAAACTGTGTTATTGGAAAATGAAGAGGTTTTCTTGTTATTGATTTTTTGTAATTGAGATCCATGGCTTTGAAGAGAGGCTGAAGAGGTTGGTCAGGTCAGACTGGGAGCAGGTGCCATTCATTAGTCCATGATTAATAAATGTGAACTTTACCCAGACTACTGTAGCACTGCTGCTCCCCAAAGACATTAGCAGGAAGCCACTGTCTATTAATGGACACTGCAAAACCTTTAGCTCTAAATTACTCTTTTTTTTATTTTTTATTTTTATTGTTCATACTTCCCACATTTCTGTTCTTGTTTGGAGATGTATATGCGCAAGTAGATACAGTACATCAATCCTCTTTCCCTCAATTCTTCATATATAGGTCAAGGATCACATGTGGTGTAATAATTGGCTCAAGAGTGAGGAAGATTAATATTACATCTGTTAACAATGTAAAATTAACTCACATTTGAATGCCAAAAATACTACAGTAATTCACCCTGATTCTCAGTTTTTTTTTAGTTACGAGCAGCAGTATTATGGAGGCCAAATGCCACAGTGCAGAAAAACCTACTAGACAAGAAACTGTCATGAAAGTAAACTAGCGGGTCCCACATGGCAGAGATGTAGTTCAGTCTACTTTATTTTGCTGTTTGCTCTTCGAATAATACATTGCATTAATGAGGAGATGCTACCACAAACAACTCAACATTCACTCTGTTACCAATACATATAAAGCGGAAAACCGTAAACAATAAATCAGTAATTTGCATGATTATTCATGTGCTGGTGCATGGGAAACCCTGTGTTTTTCAAGGAATATGACAGTTTAAAAATGGATCTTGATGTCAAAAGGTTAGTGACCCCTGTTCTCCGTTCCTGTGAATGAGCCTTTAGGGAACAACGCTATATTTAGGCCTGCGATACTACATCCTGTAACCTCAATGAGGAATGGCAGATGAGCCTGGACCTTTTTTATTGTGACTGATTGACACAGAGGATCTTTGTTCCCATAAGTCATGTAGACGGATTGATGATGTGTTGCAGTCAATGTATTGGCTGTGAGCGAAATGCTCCTCTTATCTAACAGAGATTCAAAGCCTCAGTGATCCAGAATGCAGTACCCTTGATTATGAATGTCTCTCCTGACATCACACTCCCTTTTAAGTGTTGTAACTGGCAGACACCGATAAGGCCAGTTGCTGTTTGAATTGGTGAGCTGCTGTCAAGTCCCGGTGGGCTGCTCTGTCTTTTAAATATGGACGAAAAGGTGAAATAGGGAGCAGAAAAGGGAACGGGGGATTTAGGTGAAGAGGATTGATAGTGACATTTGATGTTGTATTTACTAAAGGCTAGGCTATCTGAACAGAATTTAGCATTGAAGGATTAGCATAGCGGTAATAAAACCCTTGCCCTTGGCATTTTAACCATCCACACTAAGTCACAGCCTGCACTTCGATGGCATTCTGTATGCCAGCCACCTACCTTCACCTGGGACCTTCCTGTTTAATACAGGAAAATGCAGTAACCTCAGTTTACATTAGTTTTATTCTAATGCATTCTTCCAAGGCAGCTTCTGAAATCAAACCTATTTGAGATCCCTGTGCGTTTAATCAAGGTCGGTTCAACACTGTTTGAGTGCCGCTTTACTGCACTGTCTAACATAGTCACGCCAGAGACAAGTGTCGTAATCACAGAGAAAGTGCCAGAAAGCCGGGCTGGGTGATGGATAAATAATTGAAGTGTGGGATGGCAGGATTAGAGGGTGGCGTTGAAGGGCACAGCACTGTAGATTTGTGCGTGTGTGTGCATGAATAGTTGATGAAGACAGCTGTGGGACAGTTTAAGAGCTCATTAAGATGCTTTCGCAGAGTCCATTGTCCATTGTGAAGAAAGCCTAAGGGTGACACAAGCAAATGGGCAGGAGTGAGAACCGCCTTCAGATTTCTCTGTTCATTTGTTTTGTGACATGAATGTCATTTGAATGTGTGCAGTGAGTGGTTTTTAGTAGTTTAGATGAGAGTTGTGTGTCTCTTTTAGCATTTGATGAAAAAAAAAAAAACCTATTTGATAAGATTGCCACTGGGTCTGTCCACCCATTAAAAAGTCAGCATTTGCTCACCTTCATGTCACTCCAAAACTGTATGACTATTTTTTTTTCTCTGTGGAATATAAAAGATATTTTGAATAATGTTGCAACTGCTTTTGTTCAATAATGAAAGTCAACATTGGACACACCCCATTGACTTTCTTTGTATGGGGGAATGTTTTTTGAGGCTATTTAAAAATATCTTTTAAATTCTAGAGAAGAAAGAAGTCATACAGGTTGGTAAAGACATGAATGTAAGCGATTGACATTTTTGGCTGAACTATTCCTTTTACATTTTGTCTTAATGATGTTGTAATTGTCAGACTCATTTTACAATAAGGAATCACATTGTGAGACATAAACCCACTCATAATTATGAGAGAAAAGTTGCAATTGTGAGAGTCATATTGTATATCAAATTGTGAGCTATAAAAATAACATTGTGCACTGTAAACCCAAATAAGTTTGGTTAACTCAAAAAATTTGAGGTACAGATACATCAAATTTTAAGTTATGTTCCCAATTTTATGTAAGCACAACTATCATGTTTTGAGTTTTTAGTACTCATGCGTGTTAATTGCTCCTTACTTGAAGTACTGACTTGGCTAACTCATAAATTTTGATAGCAATTAACATAAAACATTTAGTTAATTAGCTTTTTTATTTTGAGTTCTTGCAAATCAAATGAAGCTGCAGTTATGGGCATTTTGAGAGATTCACTTTGATTTATTATTCATGTGTAAATCGATGGTCTTCTAAACTCATTAATGTAAATAAAATTGCAATTGCAAGATATAGAAATAAGCTTTGATGGTGCCAGTCAGTTTTGAGAAATCATACAGAACAGAATTACATGTCAAAATTTATTGTTAAAGCGATAGTTCACCTAAAAGTGATTTTTATCATAATTTACTCAACCTCATGTAATTCTAAACTTACTTTCTTCTCCACAACACAAAAGATATTTTGAAAAATGTATTTTTTTTTGTTTTGTTTTTGCTGATACAGTGGAAGTTAATGGCAACCTTTTGTGTTCAGAAGTCAGTTGTACAGATTTGGAACAAAATGAGGGGGAACTTATATATTGCATACATTAACACGTTAACTTTGGCAGACCTAATAACAATGTAATCTGTAATATATGAAATATGAGCATACCGTATTTGCATGCTTCACACCTTTTTATTGCTTTAGCTACATATCAACAAAGTGGGGCAAGCCCAGGCTGAGCTTCTGTTCTAGACTGGAGACATCAAATCACATGAGGTCTGTCTGTACCATGTCCATATGCTTCCAGTTTTTGGTGTGAACGTGAGGCATATGCCCATGCGCCTTTAAAAAAAAACACCCAAAGCAAGATTGAGCAGATGCTCTGCCCACTAGAGATAAGTATAGAATTTATAGATCTCACCCTCTTCTCCGTCTGTGGGCTCTATTAAGACCTGGACACGGTACAATCCGTCTCAAATGACACCCACTGTTCATTAGCCCATCACACTGAAATAAATGACAAGCCTGTTCACATTTTCTCTCTTTGTGCTAAATTTCAGCTGTCGCCTTCATCTTCCTTCTGTCTCTTTATTTTCTACTATGAACGGGTATTCACATTCTCTCACCTTCCATTGCTCTCAATTTTTGTCATACTGATGCACAAACATTCTTTTTCTGTCACTCTCCTACACTCTGCATCCTCTCTCTCTCTCTAACACACACATGCAAACTTGCACACAGCTTTATGCTTTACACATGATTGCTGCTGCTGTGGTGGTTATCTCTTCTGGGATTGTTTTTTTTTTTTTTTTTGCGCTGTATGGGAACAATTCTCAGACACACTTTCAATTCTAAACTTCAGAAAAATAATTGCTAATGCACATACTAGTGTTATTGGGATAGTTTAAAATTGCAACATGCCACATTATAAGCTACCCCTATCATAATATATTATGTTTGTTTTTTTTAACATGTAACCCAGATGAATGTATCATTTAATTAGAGCCAAAATTTTCTGGCACAGAACCAGTGAGAGTTTTTGAATTAATAAACAAACCTGAAATTTTAATAGATATATTAATGCTAAAAAAAAATGTGTTGCTTCACTACTTTTAGTTAGCTACTCACTGTAACTATATAGAGGAGCTACTTGTAGGAAAATTAATTGTAATGCAAAAAGGTCTCTATGTAATCTCTAAAAAGGCCTCTAATATAAACAAAGCATAAATAAATAAAATGAAGATGTAAACTGTGATTCATATTTTTCCTCTTGAATAACTGATCTTTTTATTGCTAATTAGAAGCTTGAATATTCTGGAATCACAAAATGGATAATGCTCTGAAATAAAAATATTTTCTTAAAAAAACAAACAAACAAAAAACAATAGGATAAGTGACCCTTTCCTACTGTCTCATATTAAGCCATTTGTACAAATGTTACCTGGCCCTAAGCCAAAATTAACACAGCAAATTAAATTTGATGAGACCATAAATTGTTGTTAAATGCATATTCACCATGCATGCTGCATATTAAATTGAGCATCAAACAAATAAAACTATTTAATTGCACTAATTATGACACTAGCACCAAAGTGTGAGGACCCTCTTGAAATTGCTCTGTTTATTCATATTTAGTTTTTCAGATGCACTTTTGTCTTTTTATTTTTTATTTTTCTTGAATGTCTTTTAAGTGTGTCTCCTCTCTCGGTTGAAGAATAATGATTCTAATGCCTTTACCAATGGATTGCGAAATCCACCCTACAGTCGTGGCCAAAACCTTTGAGAATTACATAAATATTGGAAATTAGAAAAGTTGCTGCTTAAGTTTTTATGATAGCAATTTGCATATACTCCAGAATGTTATGAAGAGTGTGCTTGTTATCAGATGAATTGCATAGTCCTTCTTTGCCATGAAAATGAACTTAATCCCAAAAAAACCTTTCCACTGCATTTCATTGCTGTCATTAAAGGACCTGCTGAGATCATTTCAGTAATCGTCTTGTTAACTCAGGTGAGAATGTTGACGAGCACAAGGCTGGAGATCATTATGTCAGGCTGATTGGGTTAGAATGGCAGGCTTGACATGTTAAAAGGAGGGTGATGCTTGAAATCATTGTTCTTCCATTGTTAACCATGGTGACCTGCAAAGAAACGCGTGCAGCCATCATTGCGTTGCATAAAAATGGCTTCACAGGCAAGGATATTGTGGCTGCTAAGATTGCACCTAAATCAACAATTTATAGGATCATCAGCAACTTCAAGGAAAGAGGTTCAATTCTTGTAAAGAAGGCTTCAGGGCGTCCAAGAAAGCCCGGCAAGTGCCAGGATCGTCTCCTAAAGAGGATTCAGCTGCGGGATCGGAGTGCCACCAGTGCAAAGCTTGCTCAGGAATGGCAGCAGGCAGGTGTGAGCGCATCTGCACGCACAGTGAGGCGAAGACTTTTGGAAGATGGCCTGGTGTCAAGAAAAAAACACATCAGGGACAGATTGATCTTCTGCAGAAAGTATCGTGAATGGACTGCTGAGGACTGGGGCAAAGTCATATTCTCCGATGAAGCCCCTTTCCGATTGTTTGGGCCATCTGGAAAAAGGCTTGTCAGGAGAAGAAAAGGTGAGCGCTACCATCAGTCCTGTGTCATGCCAACAGTAAAGCATCCTGAGACCATTCATGTGTGGCATTGCTTCTCATCCAAGGGAGTGGGCTCACTCACAATTCTGCCCAAAAACACAGCCATGAATCAAGAATGGTACCAAAACACCCTGCAACAGCAACTTCCTCCAACAATCCAACAACAGTTTGGTGAAGAACAATGCATTTTCCAACACGATGGAGCACCGTGCCATAAGGCAAAAGTGATAACTAAGTGGCTCGGGGACCAGAATGTTGAAATTTTGGGTTCATGGCCTGGAAACTCCCCAGATCTTAATCCCATTGAGAACTTGTGGTTAATCCGCAAGAGGCGGGTGGACAAACAAAAACCCACTAATTCTGATAAACTCCAAGAAGTGATGAAAGAATGGGTTGCTATCAGTCAGGATTTGGCCCAGAAGTTGATTGAGAGCTTGCCTGGTCGAATTGCAGAGGTCCTGAAAAAGAACGGTCAACACTGCAAATACTGACTCTTTGCATAAATGTAATGTAATTGTCGATAAAAGCCTTTGAAATGTATGAAGTGCTTGTAATTATATTTCAGTACATCACAGAAACAACTGAAACAAAGATCTAAAAGCAGTTTAGCAGAAAACTCAAAACTTAATTCTCAAAACTTTTGGCCACGACTGTACATTTACAGTGGGTACGGAAATGTAAAAAAAAAAAAAGTGGGTTCCTCATTAATGCACACACAGCACCCCATATTGACAGAAAAACACAGAATTCTTGACATTTTTGCAGATTTATTAAAAAAGAAAAACTGAAATATCTCATGGTCCTAAGTATTTAGACCCTTTGCTCAATATTTAGTAGAAGCACCCTTTTGATCTAATACAGCCATGAGTCTTTTTGGGAAAGATGCAACAAGTCTTTCACACCTGGATTTGGGGATCCTCTGCCATTCCTCCTTGCAGATCCTCTCCAGTTCTGTCAGGTTGGATGGTAAATGTTAGTGGACAGCCATTTTTAGGTTTCTCCAGAGATGCTCAATTGGGTTTAAGTCAGGGCTCTGGCTGGGCCATTCAAGAACAGTCACGGAGTTGTTGTGAAGCCACTCCTTCATTATTTTAGCTGTGTGCTTAGGGTCATTGTCTTGTTGGAAGGTAAACCTTCGGCCCAGTCTGAGGTCCTGAGCACTCTGGAGAAGGTTTTCGCCCTGTCCTTGGCCGTATTCATCTTTCTCTCAATTGCAACCAGTCGTCCTGTCCCTGCAGCTGAAAAACATCCCCACAGCATGATGCTGCCATCACCATGCTTCGCTATTGGGACTGTGTTTGACAGGTGATGAGCAGTGCCTGGTTTTCTTCACACATACTGCTTAGAATTAAGGCCAAACAGTTCTATCTTGGTCTCATCAGACCAGAGAATCTTAATTCTCACAATCTTGGAGTCCTTCAGGTGTTTTTTAGCAGACTCCATGCGGGCTTTCATGTGTCTTACACTGAGGAGAGAGGCTTCCGTCGGGCCACTCTGCCATAAAGCCCTGACTGGTAACTTTCTCCCATCTCCCGACTGCGTCTCTGGAGCTCAGTTTGGGTTCTTCTTTATCCCTCTCACCAAGGCTCTTCTCCCCCGATAGCTCAGTTTGGCTGGAAGGCCAGCTCTTGGAAGGGTTCTGGTCGTCCCAAATGTTTTCCATTTAAGGATTATGGAGGCCACTGTGCTCTTAGGAACCTTAAGTGCAGCAGAAATATTTTTTGTAACCTTGTCCAGATCTATGCCTTGGCACAATTCTGTCTCTGAGCTCTTCAGGCAGTTCCTTTTGACCTCACGATTCTCATTTGCTCTGACATGCACTGTGAGCTGTAACGTCTTTCCTAATCAAGTCCAATCAGTATAATAAAACACAGCTGGACTCAAAGGAAGGTGTAGAACCATCTCAAGGATGATCAGAAGAAATGGACTGCACCTGAGTTAAATATGAGTGTCACAGCAAAGGGTCTGAATACTTAGGACCATGTGATATTTCAGTTTTTCTTTTTTAATAAATCTGCAAAAATTTCTAGAATTGTGTTTTTCTGTCAATATGGGGTGCTGTGTGTACATTGAGGAAAAAAATAACGGCAATATAACGAAGAGTGGAAAATTTAAGGGGGTCTGAATACTTTCCGTATTGTAAATGTTTTTATTTGGAATACAGTTTTATCCTAATCGCATTCATCAGCATGTAGTTTATGCTTACCTTTTTTACCTAATTTGGAAAGACCATCAGAGCAACAGGTCTTTTTCTATGCATTTTGTTGCAATTCGAAATGTTTCAGACATTCCGCCATGAGTGTTAGCCGTACAAATTCATACAAAACTTACACATCATATTTACTGAATTATTTTGTTTTCTTTCCATTCAAATGGTCAGTGATTTAGCCAATTGAGTGAATTCTGTGATTCTCTTATAAAGATTCTAGCTGAGTTTAGAATAACATGCTAGCATAATTACGTCCGTCCATCTGTTGTTCTATCTATTGTTCTGTCTGTCCATCCATCCATCCATCCTTCCGTCCATCCATCCATCCATTGTTCTATCTTTTGTTCCGTCCGTCCATCCATCCAGCCGTCCTTTGTTCTATTGTTCTGTATGTCAATCCATCTGTTTGTCTGTCCGTCCGTAGTCTGTTGTTCTATCTATTGTTCTGTCTGTCTGTCCATCCATCCATTCATTGTTCCATCCTTCCGTTGTTCTGTCTTTTGTTCCGTCCGTCCGTCCGACCGTCCGTCCGTCCGTCCATCCATCCATCCATCCATCCATCCATCCATTCATTGTTCCATTGGTCTGTTGTTCTATCTGTTGTTCCGTCCGTTCTATCTATTGTTCCGTCCGTCCATCCATTATTCCATCCCTTCGTTATTCTATCTATTGTTCCGTCCGTCCTTCCATCCGTCCATTGTTCTATTGTTCTGTATATCAATCCATCTGTTTGTCTGTCCGTCCATCCATCCATCCATCCATCCATCCATCCATCCATCCATCCATCCATCCATCCCTGCTGACTTACAGAAACTAGTCTGGGAGTGCCAAGCCTCATTAATCCCAGAGATGGTTCATTCCAGTGAGCTTTCATTGAGATCATTCAAACAGATTCAAGTTTTATCTCAGTCAGAAGGGGATGTCTGTAGAGCTTTCAATTCTCTCATGTGAATTGCAGGGTCCTAATGATCACGATGGTTCTCTTGAAACAGTATATTGCTCGCTTATTAAAGGCGACTTCAGCACAGCGGCTCCCAAGAATTCAGACCACACCGGATGGGTTCCTTAAAGAGGAGAGTCAGAGCACTATGAGTCAGATTCATGGGAGTTTGAATAGAATGGATAAGAGAGTCCACAGGTCCCCATGCATGCGAGTCAATTAACATGCGCTCGGATGATTGACAAACTATCAAAAAGGATTATAGCATATTTTAGTGTGCCATATTAACAGCAGCTTAGTGCAATGCCTACCTTCAAACACCAAATCCCCATATCAGCTGTTTTCCTCTGCATGTGAGAGTGGAGGTAAAGCGCAGGCACTCTGGGTAAATAGAACTGTCATCTCTCCTTAAACAAAATCTATACACTCAAGGAGACTTGTGGTAATGAGCCTGTCAATTTTCCCGGGCACCCTCGGAGGATGCCGGTGTGTCAGCCCTAATGAGGGTGCTTGTACCATTTCACCAGACGAAGCACAAAACAGGACTGCAGCAAATGCACCTCACCTTGTTTAAAACTACATCCACAATTACTGTGCTTAAGCACAGGACCTGTATTTACAGGCAGAGGAACCGGCCTGAATCATTGGTCCCAATGATTATAGCATTGACCGGGGGTTTACTGTCAGCTGGATGTTATTAGAGGTGATGAGAGTTTCCGCCATCACATTACAGTGTTTTGTGAGTCTGATGTGGTGAGTGAGAAGAATGCTTTTTCATGTAACTCACTCAAGGCAGTGATTAATTGCTTTGATAAGGCATGCTGACATTGTGAAATTCTGCTCTGTTTCTAATAACCGCAGCGATATGGCTTACGGTAATGTTGCATTTGTCGAAGTGGAGCTTCTTGTGTCATAGACTGTGTTCATCAAAAGGAGTAACTTATATGTCGATAACACTTTAAATGAGTTTTAAAGGCCAGTTAAGCTGCCATAGTGCATTAACCGTTCGGATGATTTATCTTGTGCTCGTGACTCTTAGATGGTGTTTGTGCTTTCATTATAAATCCGAAGAATTTATCCAAAGGACAGTAATAAAACAAAGCACATTAGGACTCTGGGCTTTCTTGAATATTTCCTGCAGGTAAACTGCTGATGTTTTGAAATCTCTTTTGCATTGTCAACCTTCTTTTGTGTTAATTCAGTCTCATAAAGGAGCATTTGTGTACTTTTTTTTCCCCCTATTCCTTTAAAAACATATCATTATTAACCTATCATTTCATCCTCATGGTAACTTACATAAATACATTCATGTAAAAAAAAAAAGAAAAGAAAAACAGATGCATTACAAACATTATTACATTGGTTTTCATTGGTTTGTGCATGATTACTTTTCCTTTGTGAAATGATTTCCCCCCGATTTCTTTTAATCTTTAAGTGTTGAATTTAAAATATTTTAAAAGTGTAATAAACAGAAAAGTTATTTTTTCTGAATTCTGTATTTAATTGTAACTACTTGGGTGTTAAAATATTGTAAGTTTCTTCTTACATAAAATAAATATTTAAAAAAAATATAGGAACACTTGTCCTTGGATAATAATTTGTTGGCATATATATATGTTATGATACAACTATGCAATGTGACCCTACCATACATGACCTTTTAATAGCTGATCAAATGTACATGAAAGTGTTAAGTTCACCTTAATGGAGTTTTTGCAGATAATTACAGATTTATTAAGGGGTAAAATTAATGAGACTGTAGTAGCCTGAATCTGTCTGAACCCAGAACAGCAGGGCAGGGATTTTTGCAGTCTTCACCCTATAGAGAGACATTAAATTGGATGACTGAGCAAAGCACGTTTTTAGGGTTAGTCAGTAGAATGTCTTTTGGGGACTATCAAAATAAAGTGTAAAGCAGAGAGTCTTACTCTACTAATACAATAATAAGAGTTAGTTGACATGTAGGTGCAATGTCAACAGAATTTCTAAAGACTCAAGAGGACCATCAAAATAAAGTGTTACCATCAGCTGTCTTATTTTAATGTTTGAAACGCAATTTGCAAATATGCTAAATAACTGTTTTGGTGCATTCTTTTGTCCCATTTATAAAGGCACGAGAAGAAAGAGCATCTTTGCATTGAGTTCAGAAGAATGGGGAATTTGCTGTGAACAAATGTCACTGCTGCCTCTGTGACTGTGATAAAATAGTTGCTTATAAAACTCCATACAGGTGTGCATTCAAAGTAAACACGCCAGACGATTAAAAAAAACATCAGCCTCAAGCTAAAGGAAAAAACAAAAAATAATAAATAAAAATGTGTGTAAAGAAGCTTCTTTTTGACACTGCCTATTTTAGGCTACATGCTTGTTTTCATAACGTTCACTGCATGTCTTGGACTATATTTCACCAGTGGTCTCTGTGATGGCTCAAGGAAACTGGGGCATTAAAATAAGGGATGCACCAATATGGGTGCACAAATGGCTGATAAAAGCCATTATTTTTATTATTTTTTTTGATCAGGCAATTATATCCTGTCAATGAAAAGAGAGCTAAAAGACATATCAGACTGCAACTCATGCTCATATGAAGAAAATGAAGAAATCTTGTTGAATTTAGGATTGTCAAAGTTAAGTTTAATGAACATTTAAAAAATAGCAATGTTAAAGCAGGCTCTATCTGATCCTAAGAATCACCTGTAGTTCAAGCCGGGTTGCCAGGTCCAAATGATGTTTGGTGTAGGATACAAACATTATTTGTAGCACACCTCCCATCCAATAATCGCAAGAGCTTTGTGCTTTGTTACTTCTGGTCTCAGCTTTCAAATTCTGTCCATTTTATCACAAAATTCAAACACCCAAATGTAAAAAATTTGTCACCGTTTACTCACCCTCAAGTTGTTCCAAACCTGTATGAGTTACTTTCTTCTGTTGAACGCAAAGATATTTTAAAGAATGTTGGTAACTGTAGACATTAACTTCCCTGCGCATTCCTTTTTGCATGAATTTGTGAATGATTTGGCCGTATTACAGAAATATTAAGTGCTAACATTAATCGTATCTTATAGCACTCATTTCATTAGTTTATAATACAATACTTCAGAAAGTCAAATATCGGTATCCTGAATAATCGGCTATGTGTATCAGGTGTGAAATTTAGTAGTGGTGCATCTTTAATTAAAAGGACAATAGCTAGTGTCATTTTGATTTGCTCTGTTGCACCTCTCTGGTCATTATTTTCTAAATGGATTTTTAATTACACTAAATTATGCTTCACTAGAGAGGATGTGGATACAGGTATGGGGAATGAGAGGAAATCGAGTATTCACAGGATGCTGCTGTTCGTGCACTGAACTTGACTTGAAATTCATGAGTTTGACACTGGGTGAAGTTTATTCCCGTCTGAGCAGCAGATGGACAGCGGTGGGGTGAAAACGGAGCATAAATCTGTATACACTGAAAAAAAAAAAAAACCTTTATGCTCAAGGCAAGGGAAATCTATATTTATATATCATATTTCATACATGATAGTATTAAGTGCTTTACATAGGCATAATAAAGAGAAATAAAATTTGAAAAAGTAATCAAAAAACTAAAATAATGGAAAATAATTCAAAAGAAAACTATGTAAATATGAACTTCCAAAGTCCATAAAATGTTAAATAATATTTATTTTCAACTGGTCCCAAGTATTGATGATAATTGATGATTTTTGGCCTTTATGTGGGAAGTGTGAGTTCAGGGAACATTCACGGTCACTTTAACAGTGAGAACTGAAAGAAGATTGTGTGCTTCTGAAACTGAGTCTCATAGCATGTTATCTTTAAAAAAAAGACTGACCTCTGCTCAGCATCTGGTTGTTTTGTTCTCTTTACCGGTTGTGCTGTCAGGATGCTTCAAGAGAGACTCAATGCCCAGCTGACTCGGGTCATGGACAGAATTTAGATCTGAACATATGCTGTTTTGTATGAGATGTGTAACTCACACTGCATGCAATGTATACCACCCCCACACTCTCCTCTTCTATTTCTGTCTGACTTTTATGTGCAATTTTTACTCTATCTATATTAAGAGCTGCCAAAGATTAACATTTCAGCACCTTAACAATAAATCACATTAGTGTCCAGATTGTAGTTAAGCAGATTCTCTATCCATTTACAGCTTCACCACTTTGGTTTTTGCCGCTCATGGGAGGAAGTCTTGCATTATTGAACATCTTTTTCGGTTCCTGTGATCCAATATCCTGCAACTCGAATTGGTAACTGGAAAATTAAATGTTCCATTTTTTAAAGTGACCTAGATCTGTTGGTGGTTCATGGTGTGTGAATGTTTAAGTATGTGATTTAATGTGTTGGATGCAAGAATGTATACATGAACTATACATATATACACATGGAAGTAATATATGTGTGTTTATATATATAATAAATGTATACCAGAATATATGTAAGAATTTCATATCAGATATACAAAGTATCAGTGCTGTTGTGTGTGTGTCTAAATTTGTTCTGTTTTAAGAATGAAACATAGGACAGATATTCAGCTTTGACTAAATCCCTGCAGATGCCCAAGGGTTTGTACGGTCTTGGATATCATACTGAAATAACATAATAAATGATCAGCTGCACCCAATACTAGAATAATGGCAAAGAAACATCTAAAAAATGTAGTTGTTTATACAGTGAAACACAATCAATCTGTAAATGAGCAGTAACACGTTAGGCAGTGTCAACATTTGAATGTGTTTTCTCCAAGCTGGCAGGCTGGGAGAATATGTTGTCTGCAGCACCTCTGGGGTAGATATGTTATTGCTGTGTCATATTAAATGCTCTTTTTTTTTTTTTTGTTTGAATGGATTACAGCATACAGCCAACCAAACTGCGGAAGAGTCAAGAGAGCTTTTGAATATGCTGTTTGTAAAATTAAGTTATAATAACATGTAATGTTTTGGGACACCAAAAAATTTGTTGATTTAAATGAACCGTGTGAGTCATCGTCTACCGTTATGTTTGTCCCTTACCTTAGATTATCTATTCAACAATCTTAGCATACAGATTATGTAATTTACGCAGGATTTCTTTTTTTACTTTACATTTTGTAGAACTTGACTTGCTTAGTACTACTAAGTACTACTACTACTGTGATGGCACGTTTCCACAGTTATCAACAAGTTTAATGTTTTCGTTTTTAAAAAAATGTAAGACACATTTATAATGCTATACTTGTGTTATATTACCTGTAAATGACAAAAAACGAATTGGCTCTTGTCCGAGGTACGTCTATCTAAAATACAACGGCTGAGGGAATGACGGCAAATTTGACATCTTTCTCTCTTCTGACTGCTGTAATCAATCTCTCTGTGTTTTTCCCCTCTTTTGGAAAGTCGTGGAAATGCTATTACATATGTTTTCTTTTGCTATTAGAGCAAATGCCAATACCAAAATTATATTTGCTGTCACCTCCTTTTCCCCGTTATAGACGTTTACCCAACTATGACGACTTCCGCTTGGAGAACTCTGGAAATGTAGAAAGGGAAATTTGAAATATTATTATGAACAGCAAGCAAATTTATTTAATGAGTTTAATAATAATCATATGTACAATTATATCTTTATATATATGTGTGCGTGTGTTTACTGTATGTACTATTTATAAGATGCTAAG
This sequence comes from Opsariichthys bidens, assembly GCA_037194245.1. Lineage (NCBI taxonomy): Eukaryota > Metazoa > Chordata > Actinopteri > Cypriniformes > Xenocyprididae > Opsariichthys > Opsariichthys bidens. The sequence continues at coordinate 9,793,465 of CM074282.1, forward strand.
ACTAGAGCATTTAAGTGTATTTTATATACAAATAATGACCTTCTGCACCCTCTGTGCAGAATAAATGGTTTTTACAACTCATTGAGCCACTGAATGTATAGATACAGGGTTTTCATAAGGGAAGGTAAAGCTTTAATTGGCTTTCATGGCAACTCAACCCTTCTCTGGGCATGTTAATCCAGGCAGATTCACTGAGCCTTTACTGCAGCAGTACTGAGACCCAGGGACTGGCTGCAATGTGATTACCTTGTTTCTTAAGGACACGCATCACAGTGGTGTCACCCATTTGTCTCTGATCTCTGATTGGTTCAAATGTTAGATGATAACCGTTCATAACCAGCTAAATGGCATCGTCTTTGTCGTCATTGTGTGATGATAATTGTAGTGGAATAAGTGTATGCCAAGTTGTGGACTGTAAGAACACTCTGTGTGGATCATCACAGCTGGAAAAAGTTTATGGGGGAACTAAAGTCAAATTTATGTAAAACATGTTAACGCAATTAGTCTTGAACACCAATCAAAGCTTCACTAATGTTCTTAGGGCCTAATGAGCTGTAAAGTACTCTGATTTGGAGATTAAATGGATTCATGGCAATGACAATATAAGACCTAACAGACAAAACTACAGTTTAGTGCACAAACTATAGTGCAGTATTGCTATGACTATCATTGATCGCATGTTCAGAATTCAAAATGGCAGGGATGTCATGCATGTATTTGTAGATCTCAGATCTGAACTGGATGATGAAATCACTGTTTTCTCCAGAGTTGCTTTATAGATATATGAACTGAATGAATAACTAATGATTTTTACAATGGAATGAATCAATACCGAACTTACTTAAGCTGCACAATGACACCATTTTCTTCTAGAGCTGCAGCGTAGCCAAAGTTATTTTCCTGATATCACTGTAAAGCTGTTTTAAAACAATCTGCATTGTAAAAAGCGCTATATAAATAAAGGTGACTTGACTTGACTTTGTTCTCACATCAGTTTGCATTGTAAATTGTGATCGAATTGATCTAGAGTGATTTGAGCTAAAGAAGCATCGTTTTCAGAGTTAATCAGCAAACACTTATGGAGTTTTTAGTCTTTAAAATGCCCCATTATGCTTTTTAGACCAATCACTGCAGACTGAGTCATCTGACCAATCAGAGCAGAGTAGGCTCGCAGAAAGGAGGGGTTGAGAGAGATTAAATTTTCGAATGAACCGTTTTCAGACTCGCTCAGAAATGTGTGAAGTGCAATGTTTATTATGATAAAAATTAAAGTGTTTTTTGATCTTTGATGCATGTAAACCTTTTGTAGGAGGCTTCAAAAGCAAAATTATGGACTTTTAAAATGTCATAATGGGGCACTTTAAATGAATAAATAAATTCTAGAAAAAATTGATAAATGTGACACAAAGGACTAGACTAATGGATGCTGAAAATTCAGCTTTGCAATCACCGTCTTTAATTACTTGTTAATATATATTACAATAGAAAACCATTATTTTAAATTGTAATTATATTTCACAATGTTACTGTATTTGATGTTTTTTCATCAAAAAATGCTGCCTTTGAGATTTCATGCAGCCATAAAAGACGTCTTTCAAAAACATTACAATATCGTATATGTATTGTGCATATACTTGGAAGTTTGCAAACAACAAGCCCTGATAATGAAGGGACTGTTTTTTGTGTTAATTGGATGATGCTGTTTTTAAATTAAACTTTACTTGACTCATTTCTTTGCTCTGCATGATGTTAATGGACTCATTCTTCCCCTCATTTGTGTATTCTTTATTTCTTTTTGGGAACAAATAGATAAGGATCTGACTCTATGCATATTAACAAATCCTGAAGTCAGATCAATAATCTGCAATAGTTCCTGCGTGGCTCTAATTTACTAAACTATAAGCGATAACATGGCATGACAGAATCATGAATCGTGGTATACCATTCAGAATCACCATAGGTCTCTCTCTCTCATATTTCCTTTATTACAAGGTCAATTTTCCTTAGTTTACATTAAAGTGGTCTGGGTTAATGGTCCTCTCAAAGAGGCTAATGGGCTGAAAATGTAACTTCATGCTTGTGCATCCAAACCTTAATAATGAAGCAATCAGCAGAGGACTAAAAAAAAAAAAAAAAAAAAAAAAAAATGCCTGACAAAACCATCCATCACCTGGTCTTAAGAATATTCGCTCGTTTTCCTTTTAGACTCTTCCAAGTATTCTGTATACTACTCTTCACTGCCTTCACCTTTCTTCTTCTCTCACATCTCTTTTGTTCTGTGTCCTCCTGTAGGACATCAGTGCCAGGCACTAAACTTGTAATGGCTTGTCACTATCTCTGGTCGTACTATGCTGAAAGGAAATTACTTTCTGATGGCAGTGCCCTACAATGGCTATTCATCTTAATTCCTTTTTAATGAATGTAGCCATGTCATCCATGACTCTTTTCAGAACTTCAGAAGTTACAGAAGGTTTTTCACCCATTTATCTGACCTTGAGGCTGGCCAATGCTCTGCATTTGAACCTTTTGTTTCAGAGCATTTTAGTCATCGATTTTATTGATGGCTGCGGCATCTTTGAGTTTTAACGGGATTGAAAGCGAGGCTGTGAAGGATAGACATGCATCTCTTTAGTGGGCTGTACTGTTATTTATTGTGTTTTTGGATTGTTTTGCCCACGAAACACTGCAAAATATCTTTCCAAGAAATTTCACGAGACGACAAACTCCAAACACTTTATACAGTTTTTTCACAGCGGATGCCATTGAAAACGTCTTTGAAAATCACAGCCTTGCTTTTATACCTGTCATGGCACTGCTCTGAATAAGGTCTATATAGCCCAATAGATAAAAATGCAAGTTGAACGCTCATGTCCCAGGTTCACATCCTGAAGGATTGTGTATGAATATAATCATTTACTGAAAAGTATAGCAGGTGGGAGGCAGGTATAGCACGGGGCGCAGTAGAGAGGTGGGATACATGCAGCGATCCACCATTACTTTCAACAGTACTTTCATATAATAACACATGTCTAGCCTCCTGTACCAATATCCTCTATGGCGAGTTGGTCATAAAGGGACTTAATCCTGATGGAACTTCAGTATTGTAGTCGGCGTCAATATTAAAAAAAAAGAAAAAGCTTTTACCTTTTTTCCGCCCAATGGACAAGTAGCTTGACACATTAACCCTCTGTTGTATGAATTATTAAATTACAACAGGAAACATATCTTTATGCCCACCCTCCCCCTTGATTAAAGTACATCCCAATCTTTTTCTTTTTTCTTTGTTTCTTTTTTTTTTTTTTTTTTTTAGAAAGTGGACATTTTATTTTAGTTTTGTTGAATGCCTTCTTGTTTACTTGGCATAGCCTTTCCAAACCAACAGAGATGTGTTCGTTAACCCCGTGTAAACATAAGCAGAACTGCTGTCTGTGGCTGAGCAGGCCAACAAATCTGTGTGCCTGTTTTTGGCAAGCACTGGGAGTAACTCAAGGTCTGGGAGCAAATTAATTGCTAGCTCATGGGGGGACTTCATAGAGGAGAAGATGCTCTCTGAGCTCCATCAATTTATCTGAACAGATGGGTCGATGGAGATCGTGAGGATGAGACATGGAGCCATCACGGCTCAGCTCCTCTAAATACTATTGGATGTCAGGCTGGGAGAAGCCAGGGCTCATTCCTGCTGGTGTTTTATTCCTCGTATATCATATGATTTGTTAACAGTGTGCAGTAGGCTGAAATTGTTGTTTAATGTCCCTGATCAGTCCATTTCTTTTCATTTTTCAAGTTTTCATGGCTTACTAATGGTGACAGGTCATGAGGGAGTAAAATTATGACTAACCAAGACATAAACAAAATTGATTATATGATGAAAAGGGCTCTTGAAAGCACCAGAGAAAGCAGAGTAATTCCAGTTATATTCTTTATTAAAAAAAACATGTATTTTGTTTATTTTCATATATAATTTTGATATATTTTTGTGTCTAGGACGCTATATAGCCCACATTGTGGGAATGAGGGATTTATGTTGCAAGCTGGTACAGAGTGGATGCGGCACAATTTGCGTCTGTACACAATAAAAAAACTTACAATTGACAAAGATTTTATGCTGTTCCTCATGAAATCTAGGTGACATCTAGATGTTTTTCACACAAAACTGTTTTATGCGCTTAGATGGGAAAATTTTTAAGAATCTATATTGCTCCCCAAATTCCAAGATATATTTTATATACACTAACTTCAAAACTGTAGGATCAGAAAGATTTCTATTTCAAATAAAACATTTGTAGTGCTTTCTATTTATCAAAGAATCTTGAAAAAAGTGTCATGTTTCCTCAAACATTTCAAGCAGCACAATGTTTTCAACATCAATGATAACAAATGATTTCTGAGGGATCATGTGGCAGACTGGAGGAATGAGGAATGATGCCATTACAGGAATAAATTACATTTTAAAATATATATTAATACAAAAAATATTAATATTTTATATTTATTTATAAAATAAAATTTGTTATGTTATTTTAAATTGTAATGATACTTAACATTATTCCTTTTTTTTTTTTTTTTTTTTTTACTGTACTTTATCAAATAACCCAAAACGTATAGATGTTAGCGTATGTCTATATTGATCTGTGTATTAACAAGCTGTATTTCTTTCTAAATGTTATTATTTTGTGCATATGTTTTGTGATATCGTAATTTTCATAGATCTGCATAAGGAACTGGTGCTGGTTTTGCAGAAAATTGAACTTTACATACAGGACATAATTGATCTTTTTTTGTAATTGTCTTGAATACAGAAACATTGATGTTAATCAAAATAAGGCATGTACTGTACCTAATGGAGAATTTTCTCAGTGCTGAGAAAATATTGGGCATATTTCCATGACTTCTGTTGATTGGTCAAGCTTGAATTTTCCAAAATCGAAGAACAGAAGCGCATTATCAGTTCTTTATTGATTGTCAATGGAGTCAGATGAGATTGCATATATGTACATATGCTGTAAAGGAAGCTTTCACTTTTCCTTTAATGGTTTCCTTTGTGAAAATGCCCATTTTCCATGCTATTTACCTCCAGGGTAGTGGCAATAAATGAGCTAGAGGCTTTTAAAAGGACTGCAGGGATCATATTTTGTTTGCGGATCCATCCAGCCTAATGCATTTGTCAAACACAACTGGTATAATCTGCTGCTACATCACACATTCCCTCACCACCAAAATGAATGAGATCCTTGAGCTTTGCTGAGCCAGCAGCATTTCAGTAGAGTTGCACATCAATAATTCCCTTCCTCTCCAATTTATCTGCCAGAACTGTAGCCTTTGGCTTTGGTTTTCTGTCTGGCCCTTTTCCCTTTTCCCACAGAACTGAATCTGGACTTTAGAGCGTGGAGTACCTGTGTAGATGCAGGACAGTAACGAGCGACTTAATTAGTCAAGGGCTTTTGAGACAGGCTTACTGCTTCCCCCAATGTCTCCAATGATGTTATGGGTCCAACAAAACCAAAACGGCTTGGAAATCAGTAGGCATTAGTTTGCATGGTCCATTTATTGGGCTTATAGGTGGGAAGAGTGCATGCTATAATTGGGCCTCTGAGGGATCCTCTAAGAATCTGAGGCTCAATCTGAAGGTAAGATCTCTATCAGAATCACCTAAGCATGACCTTCCTCCCCTTATTTCTAGGTAAACAACTTCGACTAGTGATAGTTTGTACAGTTTTTTTTTTTTTTTAAGTCAGTCATAGTTTTTGTCTTTGAACAAAAAAAAATAGCATTTTATTTTCATTTTCACTAAGATAACATCTCATTTTAGTTGATGTAAGTGTGTTTAAAAAAAAAAAAAAGATGTTTTTGAAAGTCTAATGCTCACCAAGGCTGCGTTGTTTATTTGATCAAAAATACATTAGCTGTTAACTCGCGGTAAGAATTCTGTCGTGTTTACAACCGAGGCAATGAGCGCTTACCAGGATAAACGAAACATTGAATTTTTTTATTTGAGGTAAATAAAATTAAGTTAACTTTTGTATTTTAATATATTTTAAAATCTAATTTGTTCTTGTGATGGCAAGGATTTTCAACAGCCATTACTCCAGTCTTCAGTGTCACACGATCCATCAGAAATCTTTCAAAAATGTTAATTTGGTGTTTAAGAAACATTTATCATTATTATCAATGTTGAAAACACTGTTCACCAAAGAATCCTGAAAAAAGTACGGTGCTTTACAAAGTAAAAAAGCGGCATTTATTTGAAATATGTGATATGAAATATATAACATTACATGTCTTTAATATCAGTTTGAGCTATTTCATGCATCCTTGCTTAATACAAATGAATTTCTTTAAAAAAAAAAAATCATACTGTCCTAAAATCTTTGAACGGTAGTGTGCATTTTAAAAATGATATTTTACTGAGAGTACAAAATAAGCCAAATCTATTAAAACATTTGATGTGTGATTTTACGTGTGTTATGTAGGGGCCTATCAACATTTAACTAAAACTGTCCTTGTTGTGAAAACTTTCTGAAATAACATTAAAATAAGTACACTATCTTGAATTTTTTTATGCTTATGCTTGTTTTAGTGAATTGTTACGGAAAATGCATATTTACAATGTAACTCACACATTCTAACTAGTGCATAGCTGAAGTTCACTTGTAGATTCGTTGTTTTGTGCAGGAGTTGTAATATTAACAACCATTTTTAACATTAATTTTGTTAAATCGGTTTCGCTTAAGCTTTGTTAACCTTTTACCACAAATCTGATTCTTTTGCTGTTTCTCTTTATATCCACAAATGGAAAGCTTGATGCACAGACATTTCACAATGGCTGCAGATGTATAACAACCGCAGGAAATATAGATTTGTGGAATGTGGATGATGTTTGTTTATACAGGCAAATAATCATATGCACCTCTTTTACAAAAAATAGATGAAAGGGTCCCTATTGTTTGCTTTTTACTTTTTACATTCATGCCAAAGCATTCTGTTCACTAGACAATTATATCATGCTGCTAGAATGTCATACTAATGTATGCTTGAATAAATGTTTAACAATTATATGAAATATTCAGTAGCTGTACTTTTTCATTCCTTTTTTTTTTTTTACTCTTAGTTGTATTTACTCTTTGCTGTGGGTTCAGTTTTCTAAATCAGTCAAATCTGTCTTATATTTAGATCTAGTTTTATCACATATCACCCGTTTGCTTCCTGTGATTAGGGCCAGATCTCAGGGGCCACGGTCCAGCTTCACCCTGCCTGATTTGCAATCTACTAAATGGCTCTGAGCTCTGGCTGAGTGGAACGCTGCCAAGCATCCTTTCCTTTGTATCCCACTTTTATGTCTGGTGGTGGCTGATCAATGAGAATGTGGAATCAGATGCTACTGATTTGAACACTGTCCAAAGCAAATGGGGTGGAGAAGAAAGCTGTCCAACTGACAGCAAGCACAGCGTACACCAGCTGTCTCATTTCATCTCACAGGAAAAAAAAAACAAGAAGAGGTCAATATCAAACGTTTTGCTCTGCTTTCCACAGTGCCCCCTCTCAGTTTTTTTCTTTTCTTAAATCTGATCTGATACAGGCCACATCCTACGTTCTTTCTCCTGAAATGAAAGTTGCAGAGAATCAAAAAATGTGCGGATACGTATAGACAAATTCAATTTCAATCTATGCCAAGGCTTTTCCGGCTGAGTTCTACCCACTCATGACTCCCACATTGTCTGTTTTATCCCAGTCTGTTCCATTCATTTCGCTCAGTCACCCAGAACTCTCTCATATGAGCTTCTGGAGGTGTGACACATTTAGAACATTTAGAAATCAAAACTGTGATTGATATTGGGAAATTTAAAAAATGATCATTTACAGTAAAATAAAATGGAGATCAATATCGGCAAAATGAAATGCAGCGATTGATAATTGAAAACAAAAATGAAATGCGGTAATTAATATCTGCATATAGAAACAATCTATTATAGAGAATAATGGTTTACATCTGTGGTCCTCAGCTTCATAACATGCTTTTTAAAGGTTCAATGTAGTTCTATAATACCTCACATTTGAAACTGTAATCAATCACTGTATTTCAGAGGGACCACTATTACATTGGAGCTGTGGCCTTGGGGCTCCAGACACGTTGGCTATGTCTGGATTCATAGAGCTCATGCAGGAAATGCAGGTTTGATTCCTTCATCTGGGATTCCCATGGCCATTGAAGACAATAACATATTAAAAAGTCATTGAAAAATACATTTCTGTAGTGAATATGCCCCACCTTTCACTATCGCTTTGAAAGAAATCAATACTTTTATTCATCAATCATTAAATTGATCAAAACTAACAGTAAAGACATTTATAATGTTACAATAGATTTATTTTTCAATTAAAGGACTAGTTCACTTTAGAATGAAAATCACACCAGGATTTACTCACCTTCAAGCCATCCTAAGTATATATGACTCTTCTTTCAGATGAATACAATATAAATATAAATATATAATATAAATAATCACCCTGACGCTCCAATGGCAGTGGTCTGTTTGAAGTTCAAAAATGTGCATCCTTCCATCATAAACATACTCAACACAGCTTCAGGGGGTTAATAAAGAACTTCTGAATGGAAGCGATGTGTTTGTGTATGAAAATAATCCATATTTAACACGTTATAAGGTAAAAATAACTAGTTTCCGCCTCTCGCAGTTCAAAATGCTTGCGTTACGTCGTACGCTTTCCGTATTCAACAAATGTAACTGATGCTTGTTTCGCTTCTCTTTGATGCTTCAAAAAGTTCACAACGAGATTGGAAACTAATCCATATGAATTGAGGGGTTTAGTCCAAATTTTTTGAAGACCCTACCGCTTTATATTATGAACAGATTGACTTTAGGCCTATATTTACATTTATACATTCATCAACTCACTCATTAGTTGTGGTTAACGGAAGCTCAAGAATGTTCGCTTGACATGCAAGAACCAATGAGGTTCATTCTCATGTGTTACGCAGTGCGTTTGAGCTTCCGCAAGAGGTTCGTTCTCGCGCGTCAAGCAGATTTGGTTGAGCTTCTGTTTATGTTTGCTGATCAATATTTATGTGAATAAAAGCCTAAATTCAATGTGTTCATCAGCGATGGAGTCTGTACAGTAAATTTGGATGAAACTGCTCTGTTCATATGGATTAGTTTTATAATCTCTTCATAAACTTTTTGTAGTGTCAAAGTGTCAGTTCCGCAGAAAGCGCTCAGATTTCATTAAAAAAATATTCATTTGTGTTGCAAAGATGAACAAAAATCTCAACATAAGGGTGAGTAAATGACGACAGAATTTTCTGTCAGAATTTTCCCTTTTAGTCTTACTGACCTCAGACTTTTGGACAGTATTTTTCTTATGCTTATCTTAAATGTAATTGTGTTTGATTATAAACTCAGTAAAATGATTCTTTAAAATCTTTAATCATGAACTGGTAGAAATATCATGGAAAATTCTTTGTCAAGAGGTATGGCCTTGCCTGCCCATCAGACAATTTCCTGTCTTTGTCAATAAAACATGATCAGTACCCCAAAAATAATGGCACAAAAACACATGCTACCGGAAAATATGGAGTGTAAGGATGCTTTTTAAAGTATTTACTCTCTCTGCCCATCTGTCATCTCTAGTCATCTAATTATAGAGAAGATTGTAATGAACCCAGCCACCTGCAATACTTTAAAGCCAGTTGGCTAATGCACAGCACTGTAAATTTTAAAGTTGTGTGGGAAAATTGGCATCGTTCTCTTCAAGGGGAAACTGGTCAGTCATGTATGCTGCAGGCACAGCTCTTTATTTCTAGAAACATACTTAATATGGAGACTAAAAACAAGCTTGTTGGATGTCTTCAGCTTACTTTGGGAGTCTAGAATGAAATGCAATTTTATACCAAGTATGATAATGTGTAGTGTAGTTATACTACATTAATAAATATGAATTTAATGCATTGTTTTCTTATGAACTCATTTGTCTTTAACCAGTGCTCTAATAGGCATTTCATTTCTGTCTTTTTCAAACAAATTGGACTTCATATTGAAATGAATACCGCAGTTAACATCCTTCCCATTATTACCGTCCTATTCAGTCATAATCTCAGTAATTAATTACTTTTGTAAGCAAATATATAAAAAATGTTCGTAGCTTGTAATATGATGGTGTTGGTGGTTAATCTGCCTTACCATCTTTTCATCAAGGAGGTTGTTGTCTGTTTGTTTTCTCCCTAAGATAGTCTTGCTCTGACATAATGTAAATCAACCTGAGCACATTTATAACTTTGTAGTGTTCATTCAAATAAGGGGCCTTGCGTTATTTTACTAATATCTCTATGGCTAATATCAGGCGTAGCTTTACTGTGATACATTCAAATTATTTGTTCATTGAACATAGAGTTAAGGAAAACTTTTCAAGATAATTAAGTTAGGTCATACAACAAGACTACAACAACTCTGTAACACAGTTCGTCAGTACGGGAAGAAGGAGGTGGGAACCGGCGAACATTCAATATACTTTAATAATAATAAAATAAACAAACCACAAAACTAAAATAAATGGCGGCATCCCCTCACGGCGACTGCTCCACAAACAAACATAATAGCACATAAAGTAAAATCCAGGCCTGGTCCTCTCTCGTCCTTCACTGTTGTCACTCCCCTTTTATGCTTCCGGAGCTCCTCCATGAGAGATACGAGACCGGTGCAGCACGCAGCTGACGCTCATTATCACTCACGTCACCGGCCTCGCGCCTTTCCCTCACAGCTCTCGCCCCGCCCTGCTTGTCAGAAACTCCATTTAAACATTTAATAGTTTGCTGAACTTAATAAATTTAGGTTCTTGTGTCAAAAAAGAATTTGTTGAACTTAATTAAATGGAGGAAAACATTTCCATGAATTTGATTTATATTTTTCCTCATAGTTTTATGTCACCACTCACAACAAAACAACAAGCTCTATTTTTCAGCACAGTGGTAACCACAAAAATGTCATCATAGAAATTAGTCCAGCATAACCGAACATTAAACAAGTCTTTCTCTTTACTAAAAAACACAGTAAACGCACTCAATTTCAACATGTGCTCTCCTGATCTATCCCTATGGAAAGCATGCTGGGAACTAGAAATCCACTGCCAAGTTTCAGTCAATTCAACAGGAATGATTCAGGTTGTCCCAACACAAATGGTTTGTTACCTTAACATTTGACTAATTTAATGTAATTAAATTGAGTGCAAATGACAGTTAAATAAAAAACTATAGATTTGTGTTGTTTCAGACTACTTTATTTAAATAAACTGAGCAAACAGCTAGAATCTTTTTTTTCTTTATTTTTTGAGTAGGTGATCTCAGAGGCTTTGGTTTCAAACCTCTTTGAACATGCTGCACTCTCAGATCATGTAAATTCTGTTTTTTTTTTTGTTTTTTTTGAGTTCATTTTCAAAGCCATATATTTCATGGTGTTTGCATAGTATGTTCAAGTTATTTGTGCCTGAAAGTGCTGTGGGGAACAAATGCAATATAAAATATACAAATTATATATTGTAATTTCTGATTTGGTGTCTTGGATGGCTTGAAAATGGAGTGAGAAATAAAGAGATACCTGTTTTATACATCAGGATTTGATTGGAGAGTGAAATGTGGGCTTTTATATTGCTATTTGTTATAATATCAAGATACATGGTAATGTCTACAAAAGTTGTTTAGAGGCAGATAAAGGTTTCTTTCTCTTTAGTATAACTCAGGAATTGTGCACAAGTACCACTGCATTTTATTAATAAAGTCAATGCTGCCTTCAGAGGATGCAGTCCAAGGTTGGAGGCATCAAGGCACATCCGAATCCAATGTTAGCTTCACTCCCTGTCCCCCGAGATAACGTCGTCTGATCGATTTCGAAAGCTGCATAGATGTATCCTTCGCTGCCTTTGATATGCCACTAACCAGTGCATTCCCTTCTGTGACAGTTATGCTTAAACCTGTTAGCGTTCCACTGTACCGCTCGTGGTACACATTCCATTCAAAAGAGACCTTAGGAATGCTTAAGGGTTAAAATTAAGAAATTTCTGACCAACATTTTCCACTTTGAATGTAATTTTGAGGGAGAAATAAGTATTGTAATAATTAAATACTCCCTTAGTTATCACCAAAGTTCTCTCTAATGTTGTAGATCATTAAACCGTTATACCTCCTCATAGAAGTCTGTGTGAAATCAGTTTTGTGAGGTACCTTGATGCTCAAACGCTGCTTGAAGTCATTGCCTGATAGGGCAGCGAGGCAACAAGTCAGCTGCCTAAGCTTTCGGACGCAGCCAGTAGGGTCAGTTGTAATTTCTTGTTGTTTTTAAATTGGAGCTTGCTGAGCTCGTGTCATCTTTGGCAGTGATTCTTTTGTTCTAGTTATTGTATCTAATTCATGTGTGCTATGTTCTGACATTGTTGGCTGGATTGCTTCGGGCTCTGTGTAGATGCCACTGCAGTTCAGCTCCAGTGGGCCGTGTTATGAGAATCACTGAGATTAGAAAGCAGTGAACTGTTTTAAGGAAATGCTCATGTGTCTGAATCAGTCAACAGTGCGACTGGTGAAAACTTTAGTTTGTTCTTTCTTCACTTTACAGTAGATGCCAACAGAATAATAAAGCACCACAGGAGTGGCCACTGACGTAGAGAGAGGGAATGAATAGATGGACCGCATTTAAATTTTTGGGTGAAACTTTAACTTGTATTGAACCTGAAATGTTCCTTTAAGAGCCTCATGTCAAGGGTGTGCATTTCCATAAAGAAGTGCATTTCCTGGTTGTTAAACTGTCTCTGGCTTTTTTTCAAAGCCTGACGACCCTGTCATCATATTTCCATTAGGAAACGCATCTCACAGCTGCTGTCTAAGGCATCAGCCGTGTGCACTTGTACTCTCTGCGAAGCTTAGACTCTGCTCTTGACCTTCAGGTGATCCAAAAGCAGTCTTCCACTGAAGCTTTTTTTTTTTTTTTTTAACTTTAATTATGAATTACTAGAGAAACCTGCAGCGAATAGCAATCAATTCGTCTGGCGATTAACACACAGGCTTTGTTGCGATTATAATGATTTTTTTAAGAGGTAGGGCTAACCTCAGGGTTGTGGATTATCCTGTGGCGTTTGCTGGGCCTGAGTGCAAATCTTTTCAGCTTAACCAAGACCCATTTGATTGGAAATCATGGCACTCTGAAACAGAGCCACAGTTCACATGCACTGTAGTACACTATTACATCACTGACTTACCGAGCATAATTGTTTTTAGTTCTCCAGGTAATAATGTTTCATTCATTTCATTCAAGGTATTTACAAAAGATTGGTGAATTTGGCCTAGGCTACCTAGCAGTTCTTTCAACGCTGCCAAGACTTGCTGCCCCCTCTGCGTTGGGTTACTTTTTAATTATGAACCGTGATAAAAGACTCAAGGCTTAAATTATTATACAGAAATACGGAGCCAACACAGAGCCATAGTAAAAGAGCATTATGTCATAAGGGTTTTAACATTAATTAGCAGAAAGAATACATTTCTGCGTACATGCTTTGATGAGTTGATATAGCAGTTTATAAGCTAATTTTGTGTGTTTTTACGCATTTATGAGAGTGTGAATGAGTTCTGGTGCCATAAACATCATCTAGACGCCTAAATGAATATAATCTCATTGCTCTGTGAAAGAGCGTGACATTGTAGCTCAAATGAATTTGTGAGGCAGCCATGAACAGTGCAAAGAACAAAATGTAGTGTGGAAATTTAAAAATCTCAGTTTTTGGTGCTGTATTTAAGTTAGACTCTAAAGCTTTAAGACCACATAACGTATAGTAACAGGCATTTTAGGGTAAAAAAAAAAAAAAGTGTATAGCGGTTATTACCTGATATAATATTGTCTGTTTATGATCATTCAACTTAATCATTGTCATGTGTACAGTTTGAGAAAGAAATGTCATGTTAAAAGACACAAAAGCCGAAATGATCATCCAAGACCTGAAGTGACCTCAAACCCCTATAGAGTTTTATGGGGT